>ML120395.1:689391-749747 GCA_003788595.2 Choiromyces venosus 120613-1
ATCCTCTGTGAATCGCACTTCGATCCTCTATGAATTGGGAATCCAGTCCCCTGATCATTCCCCGACCACAAACCTCCAACCACCACAAGGCTTATGCCTGTTGGTCTTTTCCCCAATAACATAATATATCTCCACACAATATCCATAATGGTGTTTTTGTTCGTTAAAAAGTAGTTAGTTAATAAGGAGAGAATGAACAGCTATAAGTAAGACCCAAAATGTTGTCCAATACTCGGGAAACTGCGGATTCTTGACGCTTGTAGTAGATGCGGAGAAGCTAAGAGTATGGCTTATGTCAGAAAACGCAACTTTCTGGTGGTGTTGTGGGGGGGGGGGGGGGGGACTTTAGGTGATGGAAAGGTGCCGGCTCTGGTGCCCTACAGTATGCTTTCGTCGCGGGAGTTTGGCTAGTAGAGGTGGCTACTACTGTGGATGAAAGCGCTTAACACTAGTTTCATATCCACATATTCCGACACATATTCCAACAGTACTGTAACGATGTGCAGTAACTTAGCTCACTAGATAATTCGGTAAAGATAATTCGGTATAGACTTCTGTAATGACTTAATCGAGAGAGAGCTCAATACAAAGATCTTTGACAATAAGAAAGTAGATAGTCCAGCTATTCATCATTATTACTTGTCCGGCCGGACACTCCCCACCAGCGAACAAAGGTCAAAGAAGAAACTTCAAGAACAAAAGAGACAAAACAAGAAAGAACAGACAGTCCTAACAAGGACCTTGTGTGGAAAATAAAAACCCGAAAAAGAAGCATTTGAGAGTATAAAGAAATCCTCGTATCAACAAGTATTTACCCAATGAAAGTTAACCCTCCAACAGGCGTTTCATTACTAGCGATTTTTCCTCTGCCTTATCTGCGGAGCGCAATTCAAGGACCGCTTCGTTGACTTTAAAGTTATAAGAACAGGCAGCACTGATGGGAAGTCAATCACGTTAGAACTAAGCACCAGAAGACGAAAGGGGTCCGGAGAGGGAACGTAATTGCTTGGCAAGCTTCACTCTCGGGCGGTTAACAATACGAAAGATAGGCGATCGATGCCTTCACACGACCAATAGAAAGGGGGGGGATCGACGGTTCTCGGCTCCGAGGTCTTCGATCAAACGTCCACGATCAAAGCGTTTTCCAACTGACGTCCTCGATCAACCTTTTGTTAACAGGCGCTACAAAGCAGAAAGAAAAGCAAGTAGACTCTCGTTGCGGTCGCGTTCTTGGAAAATGTTTGTGGATAGCCTTCTCGTGGGTGATGTCTCAGAGAGTAAGCGAGGTGTGGAAAGAGACACTTTTATCCCTCCAGGAAAATTTCTCCCCCCCACAAACATCTCCAATGACAGTCACCTCCGGGAACCCGATGGAAATCTGGCTACAGTGAAACCTCCGTTAGCTCCACCCTCCGATGTTTCCAGAACTCCAATATTTCTATCCCTTGCTGGGAGACGGGTTTGGTTCTATGAGCTTCCCCCTTCTAAGTTCTAGGATTCTATTAGTTCCTCTTTCCAGACTGTAAATGTCCCTAAATTCCAGGATTCATTAGCGTGAAAATCTTTTTCGTGTCACTTCCCGTGGGGAAGAGAAAGTTTGACAGGTTTTCAGGAGATAAATAGCCTGGGGAAAGTAGGAAGGAAACAAGGCACATTTCAACCGTTCTGCCTCCTGCCACTGACTCTTATTGTGAAGAAAAAAAAGAAAAGAAAAAAACCCCTCCTCGATCAACATGCCGAACACTTCAAAGATTTCAGTAAAACGTACTCAACGTTTACTCACCTATGAAAAACGAGCACAGCACAAAGCACAAAAACCTCACCAACCTTGCAAAGTTCGAACTATACAAGGAAAAGTTTCCCCTAAATGGAGGAAAATCGCCAACTAATGCATCTCTTGCTGCAAGCTATGGTGTTGATAGGGTATTGGGCGAGGTGATGGATAGGATGACAGACTGACAAATGGTTAGAGAGTTGAATGGATATGTATGTTTTTAGGATAAATATTCAAGTAAAATCCGATAGATAAGCTAGAGAAATATGTTATTTTTCTATGATACACGAATAAGTTGAAAATAAGGCATGTCGGCCATCATAAACTATCACTCGTTTTATTTCTGGTACTCCTCCCTTCTGCCAAGCCTGTTCGCTATTTTCCATCCCCCTTTTACTTCCAAGAAATCCAGTCACCCTAAGACCTGGAGATAACGGAGGTTTCACTGTACAACTAGGATTTACAAATGAGGATACGTGCGAAAAGCTGCAAACACGTTTCCGTCCCCACAGAACGTACCGCTTCGGGGCGAAGTTGCGCCACCAAAGGTTTTTCACTCTGAATGGGGTGGCGTATAACTTGGAGGATGTGCGGCTTGTATGCAGGCTGTTGGTGTGACTACCGTCAACAATCCCCCGATGGTTTCATAGTGCCTTTGTTCAGGGTATGTTAATGAACGTACAGCACTGTACCCACGGTTATACGATAGCCCGTGGTGGTGTAAGAGGTTGGAATCTCCGGTACTGGGATGGTTCGTGGGATTCCTTAGAGGTGTATTCTATGATATGAAAAATGCAGCGCCTAGTAAGACCTTTAGCGAGGAGGGACTCAACAGCCCTTTGTTTCCTCCCTCTACTTAAGACTAACCTAGACCTCGCTACAATGAGCATGAAGCACTATTGTAAGCTCGATTTGAAAATACGGCGCTATTTAAGAACCAAAGTACAGAATTAAGAGATCTGTAGAGCAACGGTTGTCCCCCTCCAACTAGCACTCTCATGCCAAGAGGGAAGCGATTTTGGTATTCATCATGTGAACTGAATTAATATCGCTTACGACCATGGAAGAGATATTGCCATTTACCGAGTAAAGTAAATCGCCGTTTCCACAGTAGAACAGCGCACATATGAAAAGGTACTTGACTACTGCTTAAATACTGCAAAATTACAGCTCCTTCTGCCAAGCCTTCCGAAGATCCACAAAACTAGACTAGAGAGTGGATTTTTTTTTCTTATAGCCCCGTCACTACCATTTATATTAAAATAGTGCAAATTTAATTCCACTGTGGAAAAAGTCCGGGTTTTACTGAATTAGTATTGGCACCGCAATACGTAAGGTGAATTGCTGTCAGGAATGCGTTAAAAGATTGTTGCCGGAATGACATTGGTACTTGGTGTTAGGAATGTTGGTTGGTATTTGGAATGATGTGGTTGGTATTTGGTGTAAGAATGTTGTTGTTTGGAATGAGGGTTGGGACGGAATGAAAGGGAAATTCTGGTGATTGTACAGGATTTTGGAGTGCATAAATAGTTGATGTTATCACCGTCAATGCTTAGTACGAAAAACATCTATCACTTTGATAATTATTATCAACTATAACAAAACTCACTTTATCTTGCTTACCCTATTTTTCCACACTTTCTATCTTTCTCTCTCTCAATCCTTCTCTCCGAATTTCATGAATATCTCCATATCTCAATTTGTGAACCGAATTATAGCTTCCATACTTGAAAGCAATAATTTACCGGATGACGGTACTGTTTGTTCCGGCATCCCAGGATTCTGGCAATACGAGTACTCGCGCAGAAAATAGGCACCACAAACAAATCTCGATTAATGAGACCGAAAACGTTCGCCAATTCTCGCCATTGGAGAATCTCATGACGCCGGAACAGACTGTGCTGTACTCGCCAAAATCAAAAGTCTGTTCCTGGGGTAGAGTCGCTAGTGGCAACATGTTGATTACTCCCACCTGGCAGCCTTGATGCTTAGAGAATTATGTCCAATACGTAGCTATTGCTCGTAAATCAAATACCCCTAGAAACCAGTGTCTCTAGTAGTATTGGGAGGTTACCGGAAGTGTGATTCTTACAAGCAAGGTGTGGTGGAGCAGCTGTTTGTAACTTTTTGTATACTTGTAGGTAATGGTCAGGGACACACCTTTGATTTTGGTGAGCAGCATGGTATGGTACTGTTTGGAGCACATCCCGATTTGTTCGTTACACCTCACTTGATGATGGCTGAGATATGCCTCACCTATTTAAACTTTCAGTCCGTCTGTGAGCTTTCACCAACTGACCATAAAGTCGGGCTGGAAAGGCCGTTTCTGCAATATGCTTCGTGTTACTGGGGACTACATGCTAGGAAGGAAATGACAGAAGGCGTGGAACTCCTTGCTTTGCGGCTACTTCAACGAGATGCCAACCACATATCGGCTAGTGTTCTCCTCCATGAGAAGGGTGTTGACTTCATGTTTTGGTTGGATGGTTGCTTTGGCAGGGATCCTAATCTTCGGGGATTTGCTGGCCTACACTGCATCGCATACATGGGGGTTCCCCGAATTGAGATTGCGATGGTGGACATGAAGAGATGGGACTTGAACGGGCGCGATTCTAAAGGCGCAACACCATTGGTTTGGGCTGCTAAGCATGGGAACTTCACGCTCGCCAAGCTACTTCTTGAGCAGAAAGATGTGGAACCTGATTTGGCCGACAATATCGGTAGGACACCACTATTCTATGCTGCCGCAAGTGGTTGCGAGGGCCTGGTGAAGCTGCTCTTGGACCGGGAGGGTGTTAATCCCGATTCGCCGCATAACTATGGCTGGACACCACTATCATATGCTGCCTGGTTTGGAAAGGAGGGCGTGGTGAAGCTGCTCTTGGACCGGAAGGGTGTTAATCCCGATTCGCCGGATGAGGATGGCCGGACACCACTATCATATGCTGCCCGGTTTGGAAAGGAGGGCGTGGTGAAGCTGCTCTTCGACCGGGAGGGTGTCAATCCCGATTCGCTAGATGAGGGTGGCGGGACACCGCTGTCATATACTGCCCAGCACAGAAACTAGCGTGTGATGAATCTCCTCCTGCAAAGTCGGGCTATCAGCCCCGATGAGTCCCCCAACAATTCCGAAACACCATTATTCTTTTCCGAACCCAATCTACATGAAGGCGCAATAGATGCTGTCACATCTGGAGCATCATAATCAATATCCATCTCCAACCCCCCAGCATAGGCATCCTACTCTCGACCTCCCTACCACTACTCCAACGGAAGCTAAAACGGATTCATTATCCCAACAAGAAGCTCTTATTCCGGCCTCAATCCGCGAGATACCGGAAGGCATTCCTCTCCCCCAATCCGGCGCTCCTCCATCGAATCTACCCGAAGCACCCCGCTCAGCACCTACCCTCACACCTATCGCTAGCCCCGACGCTGTGCCTGAACCCACCATCCCTACGTCTCCAAGGACATTCAAGCGGTGTCTTGGGGCGACGACTCACCGATCTTTTCGTCGTTTGATGCACAAGCATTTCCAGTGATCCTAATATCTTCGGGACTATGCATCCTACTCACTGATAACGCCATCTTGGTTCGTTACACGTTCTTCTCATCAACATCCACATCTCACTCCTCGACCATCATGATCTATAGGGAACAGCATCCGCATACACCCAACATAAATGATTTCCGGCTCTTTTACCTTTCCTATTGATATCTTAAAACGGCTGTTTCTCGTTACCAATATGGTTTCATTTTCTCTAACTTTTATTATTCTGCCCTGCCTTTATATATTAATTTCCCGCAGGGCGACCGGTGGGGGTATAACCGCAGGGTTCTACGTATGATAGTTGTTGCTGTTTTTGTTTTTGTTTTTCTTTTTTGATCAAGTATGTTTTGTACAATCGGGAGTTTATATCGATGTGGATAGATTCTGTGCTTGCGATGTTAGCCGCTGCTGTGAATCCTTCTGATGGTACTATTATGGGTTGTAGATAATCCTGAGAGTATAAGTTAGTGGGACATATGAAGTTAGTGTCCTAAGCCTGTATGGTATGTGGAGATAACATAGGTATGATAGCATAGGTTTATGGAGGAGCTAGGGTATGTGGCTACTCCGCGACTGGGATTGAGTGTGGTGGTTGCCACCAGTCCATCCTACTTAGTTCAGTCCCTCTCTTCCACAGAACACAACGAACACATTACACACTTCTCTCCGTCCGGTCCACTTCCACATCTAGACGTCCATTCTACACTATCATCATCTTCATCACAGCACAAGCGACATTTCTGTAAATAGACAAGGTTCTGTTTTTGCTTTGTTTATAAAGGTTAAGTCAGATCCCATACAGTGTCTTCTATGTACTTTGTATCGTATAAGACCTGGGTCTATATCTCTCTCTATTTAGTTGGTATATAGCATTGTGTTATAAAATGGGAATTCTGTAATTTACCGTTTATGAATCCGTTGGCATGGCTAGTCGGGACAAAAAGCAAATTGGACCAATCGAAAGTACTGTACCAGCTTGTTGTGAAAAGTCGTTTGTAGGCAGTCCAAGGCCTAATCCTGAGTAAGTGCTTGATAACACAGATGAATTGCCGGCACTCTTGTGAATATCGTAGATAGAGGATTGAATAAACACCGGGTTACTAAGAACAGATATTTCTAAATATACTGGCGTGCTGTCTTGTCTTCTCAGGAGTCTTGAATCTTCTCTTTCAGCCACAACCTAACATCCTCAATGGCCCATGTATGTTCTTGATTTTTATTAGATTTTTTATATGTTCCACCATAGTGGTTCCCAAGATACTCCGGTTTCTAAAAAGGAAAACAAAAAAACACTATCATACTATTATTTATTCGGATGAAAATTTCATTAATTCGTGTCAGGTAGTCTTTGTTTGTAATTGTTTTTCTTCTTTTAAGTCGGGATATTCAATAAAGGGTTTCAGGAGCCCTGATGCTTCTTTTGAATGTGATTGGGGATGTCAAATATTTATAGACGGCGTAAGTGCACTGCCTTGTCCTCGCTATAAAAAAGGCTTAAACCCAGTGTCATATCAGAAAGTGAATGATAGATGGACATGGAGTGACAACAGTCACCTGCTATCATAAGATGTAGATTAACACAGAAAAAGAGTTACATACACCGAAAGGTACCGTCAGCGAAGAAATCCATGTAGATCCTTGATGTGTGACCCAATATCACTTAACCCAGTGTTCGAATAATACCTTACGTTGCCGTACGGTAAACGTTCGATACTTTACCATAAATTGCGGCTGTAACGTACAATACCGGACAACGGAAACCCACACCAAGAATCTAAATCCCGGGCGTACATGTGTCTTTTACCACCGAGTTCAGGCCATGTTGGGTTCATGAGATTCTCATCCACAATGCCGGGGTATGGGTTTTCTTTTCCTCTTCTGGGTGAAAGCTAGCTCCCATCGACTCGTAGCATCTCTTTTGAAATCTCAAGATTTTTTATACTAGGCCGGCTCACGGGCTCTGGTAAGTTTACCGTAGGCTACACTAGTGTACCGTATATTTGCGTGATGTAATGATACCAATTCGACCCCTAACTTAACCCGAGTGACAACATATGATACAGGTTTAAAAGCATAATAATGGGGGGGTTTCATTCGAGGGACTATTCCAAGCACATTCATGGATTATATATTAACGTTCCAAAACTTAATCACAAGAAAGGTACATCAATAACATAGCTAATTTAATCTACATCAACCATTTATTTATCATGGTTCACTATCTTTACCTTCTCTCCCAACACAATTCACCTTCCGTCATGGCAAATATATCGCCACGGCCACCCACCCTCTCAAAATTATGAGCAAACAAAAAAAAACCCCCCTATGATACTTATAGGTTTGGGCCATTTCATTGTGATTACTCTTTCTTTGCTTGTTTCTGTTATTCAAGATCACGCACAAGCCAACGTTTCCAAAGTAAAAGACAATAACAATACATTAGGGTACAACTTTACTTTTCAAAGCACCTAAAGTAATTTTTTTTTTTGCCCTCTGTTTCTTTGTATACACTGGCAGCAACTTTTCACCCAATCTATACAGTAGATATCAAACCAGATCATCATTATTATCTACCACAGACTCTTGATTGTTCAAGGGCGGCATAGCACAGTTCCGGATCAGAAAATTTTTTTGAAAATAGTATCAGAAACGGCAATTTTCATGTTCGGGGTTATATTGACGCGGCGGGTGTATATGCAGGGAGACATAAGACCACTTGCCAACCAGTCAGAGCACGGTACTGTACCGAACCAGCCATAAAAGAGAATCACCAAGCAGGCGGCATTCTTCTTCTCTTTCTGTTCTCCCTATTCTAGTTCATTTCTCACCTATCTTAATTCTAGGGAGATATGTATGTCCCCCCCCCCCCCCCCAAAAAAAAAAAGGATCAAACATACCGCTACATGGGTGATATTTCATGACGACGTGAGACGGGTAAATTCTGTAGCACTTTGGTTGGAGGAATCTGGCCCACCTCCTATGGTGTTCAATCGACCCATACGGACAGAGCTGGCTAACTTAACTTATAATTCCTTGAACAAAATTCACCGAACCATGTTAAACAGCACAACATCTACTCTCACTCGCACTGCAGGTATGTATCTCCTCTAGACCTACTCGATCACAAGACTACAAGAACCTAGTACTGTACAATATTAATAACCCCCCTCCACGATTCTTAACTATACCGCTATCCAATCACCATCCCTTATATAAACTAACAACCATAAACCTCCCCCTTCCGCACAGCTACTCCCCCCTCCTCCGCTTTCAAAGACCACTCCAAACCATCCACCGCCCAGCCCCCCTATGTCCTCACCCAGCCAGCAGCTACACAACCAACCCCATTCCATCCTCCCCCTTATCCCATATCCGCCGGCAGTGCATACAGCAGTTAACCGCCATCAAACCTAAACCTCTACTTTTGCAAAGAATTTCCCGCCGTCGCCTACACTGCCTCCTGCACAAAATCTAGTCGGGCAGTGTACGTAAGCCATCTACAATGCGGTATTCTGCTGTCTCAAAGTAAGGCGGTGGAGATATTTAAGCGCTGGGCGCAAGTAAGTGATGAGTAATCTTCTTGGTAGATGACGCGCAGTACGGTATGGTATAGATCTAAACTACAGTATCTTAAGGTGGAAATAAGGGGTGGGGGATTAAGGAAGGTAAGCGGGAGTTGTTTGGGAAATGGGGCGTGTGCTGTGGTGGTACTCTACTACGGTATCATACTCGACCTTCATGTGTTTTTTTATTTTTTTATTTCGGTACTTGATGTGTGTAATTCTTGTCGGAGGTTGAACGCAAGATTTGCCGATGATGTACTAGTACAGTAGTTAAAACCGGGGGTATGGTGATAGCAAAGGGGGGTTTATTATACATAGTGTTGTTGGTGATAGGTTTCCTGTGTAGAGTCGGAGTTGATGTTGGATATGTATGATGGTGTTTGGTGGGTTTGGTATAAATCGTACTAGACTTTGAAGTACTTCTGCCAAGGTTGATACAGGCGCCGGCATGGGATAGCACTCGGTTCTGCCCTCGCTGGGATAAAGTAATGCTCTATCATAGGGTAAGGTAGGACATGATATGCATGGTGCCCGATATCTTCATCCGAGAGTGGGTTTGTTGTACAGTCCAGTCTAGTCCAAACATAAGCACAACTCCACATGATAGAAGCGTCCAATAACTCGACTGTCAATCCGGCAGTTTGAAAAATGGGATTTTTTTTTTTTTACCGTCACATTATATCGGCACAGTCTTCGACAGCAGCCTAAGCCGCTGTATCATATCTACTCAATGCCGCATCTCGACATTGTCTATTCAGCTGAGCCTTCTTTTTCTTTTTTTTTTGTTTTCAGAAAAGCACTGTACTGTACTGCGTTGCAACCTGGAAATAAGTTGACATGAAGATGAAGAAAACAGCCTTGTATCACGGTGTCCAACAGCCGTGGTGGAGTGAATCCCTTCTTCACTCATGGTGCACTGGTTGTGCTACGCTCAAACTTCACTTATATTACTGAATTTCACCATCACATGGCTATAGTAGCCTATCCCCGCCCACTCCGCGCGCCTCCTTCTAAATAAATAAAAAAGTGAGAGGAGAAAAAAAAAAAGAATTCCAAAAACTCCCCTCGCCTCTATGGCTCACCATCCCGCAGCATTGCATTGCGTATCCTTGAAATCGTCTATCTCACTCAACGCGATTACTAACCACTGAGCACGCCCTCAAGCGCGCAGCAACGCAACCAACGCGAAAGCAGTTACACAACGCTATTACTCGAGCGTATCGGGGGTGAATAAGTAACGAGGGGTTGGTTGCGATAAGGAAGGGAGGGGGTTAGTTGCGGTACAGTAGTTGTAAGAATATTTTATCAACTGTACGAGTACAGTAGCACATCTCGATGATATGCAGGGCGGGGCGGGGTGGGTCTTGGGGCTGAATCGCTTGTGCGTGCGTGCCATAGTGAAGAAAGCTTGAGTTTTCGTGCATTTTTTTTGTGAGGGGGGGTGGAATGAGGTGGAGATTTCGCTTGGTGCTGGAAATAGATAGGGTGAGAAGTTAATGTGTTGTATTGTGCTGTAGGGAGGATATCGGTATTGAGGTGGGTTGAGAGAGATTTGTGCTATACAGTCGCGACAAGGTAGTAACCGGACAAGATAAGAATTATGTGTGATCAGCAGCAGAAATAATTCTTGTCTTGTCCGGTTACTACCCTGTCGCGACTGTACCGTATAATCTGGCAAAAGTCGGATTGGAACTAAAGGGAACTAAAGAGAAACTAGGGCAACCGAGCCAACAGGAGGGAATGAAAACCGCCGGCTTGCCACAGTTTAAACATATAGAGAGCGGCGATTGGGCAGCTTCAAGAGAATCTACCCTAGCGCCAATCCGACTTTCGCCGGATCATACAGTAGTTTACTTTAGCAGGATAGAGCACGATACTCTATTCCTTTTCCTCCTCCTACCCCCCATATCGCACTTTATCACTTCATCCCCTCCAGCACAGAAATCAAAAGATTACTTGCCGTGCTTCCACTTCCACGACCAACCCACTCTGACCCCACCTTCTAAAATCAAACCCTTCATTATAATATCAGACCACAAAAAAAAAAATCACCACGCCTTGCCCGTGCTGAAGGTACGAGCAGACTGCACCCCCACTTTCCGGCACCCACAGTCCGGAACGGACTTGATACGTATCCAGCCATTGATACGGTAGTGTATCATACGGCCCGAGTAACTTAGTCTACAAAATCGAATGGAGGCGCGTTTTGGATAAAATTCTCCTGGGATGTATATTTCCGGGGGACCAGATGTGATCGGTGATTAGATTAGAGCAGGGTTTCTTGGCGGGGGTGTGAGATGATAGGATGGAAAGTGAGTTGCGATGGATTATGATCCGAGTGTCGGGTGCCTGGGGGTGGTGGATGAAGCTTGGTTTCATCGGGAGATGGGTGGATGTAGGAATTGATAGTTTCTCGGTATCAATGCCTGGGATTGAGTGTGCTATTGTATCAGTATCATGGTTCCTCGGGCCGTGTGTTGCTAAAGATAGAAGTAACATAGGATATGCCCGATAGCACCCTGAATAGTCGTTCGGTTCACTGATAGGTGTTGAACATTATTAGCCTACCGTAAAAACTCGAATAGAAGGAAATTGTGCTAGGACGTTGGAATTCCCCTTCTCGGCTATGCGAGGGGAAAACACCGCAAAATCAGCCCTCAGTTGAGACAAAACAAAAGGAATATATACACAGCGCTTTACTAGGAGAGGCAACAACAACGTCCTAGCATATTTTCCTTGTATTCGAGTTTTTACGGTAGAAGTCTACGAATCCCGCGGAGATGGTAGTTCGCCATACTCAAGGATCGAGAACAGTACATAGGCCACGGAAAGAGGGAAAAGGTCAGACCCAATTACTGCAAATCCCATGCCAAAATACTCGCCTGTTCCATGTCCTCAGGGGGTTAATGCACATGTACGGTACCGCAGGCAGTTTCCATCTGTACAATGCACGGATCCCCGCAAGAGTTAACAAATCTGTCAAACATGATATGCAATCATTGGTACCACTCCGGGCACAACCAACAACACGAAAGCGCTCCCGATAGAACTAACCCGAGCTAACTCAAGCCGGGTTTGGGACACACAAATTCCGCCCAAACATCACACTCTAGGTCTTCACCGATATCACAACGCACTCAACACTGGTTGAAGAAACTTGGGCTTGTTTTTCCATTTATATTGAGACTTTCATGGAGGACTAGGGCATATCATGGGTGATGATGGTTTTTTTTTTTTTATCCGGATAATTACGTATCAGAACTTTTCCGATAATAAATGTTTATCAGGTTGGTTCTGAGCAGAATGTACAGTAGAGTACCGTATTCATTAGCCACAAAATGATCCTCAATGGATTTTTACCGAAGATACTTGTATGAACTTACCTCCTATTACACACAACCTCTGAGAACCCATAGCTAAACACTGAGCAATGCTAACTGCATCTCGTCCGCCAAGCAGAAGCCTATTCACTGCAATGTCGGTTGACAGACGATATTAGGGTTGGTGCATAGCGTTATGGATCCATTCAGAAGAAAAGCACACTATAAATAAATTAGCAGTCATATGGTATTTTGGAAATGGGGATGTTTGCTTCAAGTTGCGATGGAGCGGAAAAAGGACATTTTATAGAGAATGAAAAGGAGAGTGGCCGTGTTATGGAAGGTTCAGCTCATATGGTATCTAGCCTTTTATCGGAACCCTGGGGTAGCTAGAGTGCGTAGTGCTCACGTTTTATTTTTTGGAAGGTAGCAAGAAGGATACGGGGTTATGCGTATTAATGGATTATGGGATTGTAACTCACGATGTTGGGGCTTATCTGGCGGGGATATGGAGGAGTGAATAATGGATGTACAGTGCTGTATGGAGTACTGTATTTCCTGAGCCAATGATTGGTATTCTAGTCACGCATTTGGTCACTGGGATTGAGCACATCTGGGTATATACTCAGGGAATACTTTAACGACTTTTTTAACCCCACGATACTTAAAAAGCTTAACTCGATTGCCGCGTGATATCCAATACAGCAATGTCACGATACAGTACATAAGTCTCACAAAATTGCCAAGACTTATCTCGGATAAACCGAAGACTTCCTCCCTCAATCTTCAATCAATCTCCTATTGTACCATAAAGATAGTAATATAGAATCCAGCTAAAATAGAGAACTAACTTAGCTCTATCATAACGGCCCTAGGAAGAAACTAATTTTGAGGATCCCCAATACCTAGCCTCCGCTTCACTCCCTCAAAACCCAAAGCTCAAAACTCGAACATCAAATATCAACCCCCCACCAAGCCAACGTAACCCCCACGCTCACTCGCCAAGATAGCGGCTGCTTCCGCCTGCCATGTCAAAAGCACACACCCATCCATCTGTACTTTACTTGTGCAATCACCATACCTATCGACATCCATCGCACAGAACCCTCTTCCTACGGCACTGCATACCTTCTCCTAACCGACTCACTCCTCGCCCGCCCCGCCCCGTAACCCGCCCAACCAATCCAGTCTCGATCTGAATCAAAATCGTGTATAAACACGGTAACTTGCTGCGAATTAATTAAAAATAAAATTTCTGGAATATATCCAAATCCCACCGGTCGCGCGAGAAGCGAGGCAGGTATGGCACGTGGGGCCGGCTGGCTGGCTGGCGGGTTTATTTTAACGGAAAACTCTCAGAATGCCCCCTCGGATAGGGACAAGGGTCTAAGATGCCCTCTTCACCAACTAGAATGCCACTTTTCACCTGTTTGACGAATGAGTACCGGCAGTGTATAAGTGCTCACCCAAACAAAAGTCTATCCCAACCTTTATCTACCCTGAATCCATCACAACATTAGTCAAATGCGCCTGGTGGAAAGCATTTCAATTATTTTCAATTCCTCCAAGAACTTTTAGATATAGTGGTCTTGGGGGCTATTTCATATATAAGTTGTAACTAGATATATGATATTGCTATCGAAGGCAAAGAAGAAGAAAAAACACATTTCTTAGTTTCAAAGGGTATTGTAGTTGGGTGGGGCACATTAGACCCTTGTCCCTATCCGAGGGGGCATTCTGAGGGTTTTCCGTTTATTTGATTCCTGTAGGTAATGTATGTAAGGGGGGGGGTAAACGACAGTAGCGTAATTACGGTTGTTGGTGTGCCGGTATGATGGTAGCACCTGGCACCGTGGTAAGGATATGAATTTTGCATGGTTTTTTTTTCTTTTTCCTTTCTTCTGTGATGGAGGATGGATGGGTTGCTTTATGTTGTGCTTTGTGGAGTACTGTACTGTACTGGTGGGTTATTCCTCGTGTTCCCATGATATAGTGTATGATAGTAAGCTCTGGAGAAGAGAAGTGAAGAAAAGTCAATAGTGGGGAATATTGATTGTACGAGTGCTTGTAGTACTTGTATGGTCTACAAGCACCTCTGTGTGATGCTACCGTTAGCCTTAATTAGGCGGCCATCATCAGATCGCGAACTTGACATACAGAACAGTAAAGTAACGAACCGCTTCCTTGCAATGTAATATGATGTTGTAGCTTCGGCCGTAAGTAGAAGTCAATTCCCCACTTCCTCTCTTCTACTCTATTCATTCTAATGTATCATGGCCTCCGACAAGGCAGGTAAGTGAGACAAACAGATAAGTTAACAGTCCACGACTTCCATCCTCCGATCCATTCCATCGCAGGGCAGGCAAGCTACCCCGAAGCCCATACCGTATGGGGTTATAAAATTTCAAATTGCGCGATTTTGGCAACCTTGACCATGGTACGCACCTCGCTATAATGGACCTCTTTGTACGGGAATCCTCGCTATTACGAACGAACCCTCTGGGAATTTACCCCCCAGCTCCCATACAAACGGTTCTCGCTATAAGGGATTTCGTTCAAAACCTCTCTATAACGAATGAAAAATCCGGAACTCTTGGCATTCGTTATAGCGAGGTGCGACTGTACTTGTATTTTGTTTTTGTTTTTTCTGTGTTTCTTGTGGCTGTTTGTGGCTGGTGTTTGTGTCGGAGAAGTTGAGGTTAAAGTGCTAAATCAACTCATATACTCATATGTGATTTGGCGACGACGACGAGGGTGAAAGGTGGTGGGTGATCCTGGATCCTGGTTGTCGGGATTTGAATGGGTAATTTGTTTGAAAATGAGAGAGGGGATGAGCATGATTGTGCGGGCGGGAGAGGGCCGGTGTGATGGATCGAAGGGGGTTTTTTGTTAAATCATAGAATTTATCTGTTTAAGGTACAGACCTCGCACGATGGATCGAAGGGGGTTTGATACATTATCATACTTGAATCGATGATGTTTTGTTAACTTATGGCATGCCGGTCGGGGATACGATACGGTATTCTGAATGTGAAGATTCGACATCGGAGATTTCGATTTCGGGGAGGTCCGATGGGAGAATATCATTTTTACAATACGATACAATATCTTGACCGTTTAATTGCTTGTCCGAGGAGTTTGAATCAACCTACAACATCATATGATTGCACTACTGTACTGTCCAGTACAGATTTTTTCTCTGCGAGTACGATATGATACCGGCGGCCCCGTAAAAGTATTCCCAACAAGCTATGATAGAGCGGGGATATGAGATATGGCCGTTCTTACATAACATCTCATCACATGCAACCGTGGAATACCTCCTCCATAAGTTAAGGATTCCAAACCAATTTCAACCCATTACCAAACAGGAAGTTATAATACTTCTACAACCATCTTCTTCCAAATCCCTCCGTGATGATAAGCCAAACCCGTGGCTTCGGATTGATCCCAGTCTCCCCCCAAACTCCACCCTTCCCGGAAGGAGTCTATAGACCCTAACTTAACTAGCTTCATAGACCAGCGCGGTTATCGAAGGAAGAGAGGGAATAATAAACCATTATATGGCCTAAAGCATCCTCTCTAGTTTTTTTTCTTTCTTGGTCAGGGACTCAGGATTTTCGAACAGCTGTCACGTTTTGAATTTAGCGATCGTTGGGTTTGACCGGGGGTTGCTTGCCCTGTTACAGGTTACTGGCATGAAGAACCAGAACATTTGGGTTCGAATTTAGTATGGGCGCTCAGATACGCACAGATAATTTGCCATACAAATTTTTAATCCCTGTGTTCCGGTTCTTTCATGCCGGTAACTTGTACTGTTAATGTACTGCACGGTGGTTTTTTTATGGTTGTATTTCACTTTGAAATGAGGAGGGAGAGTTTTCGAAGCCGGGACCGTTTGGTTAAAATTGAATTCCGTGATGTCAGGTTTTGTGGTGTCATTGATTGATTTTGATTGACTGTTGATGTATGGTAAGTTATGGTATCATGTTCCGGGGAGGATCGGAGAAGGCGTTGTTGGTTGCTGTTATAATGGTTGTGGAATGTGCTGGGTAAGTTATGGGTTTTTTTTTGGCGGGGGGTTGGCCTTTATTTAACCGCCGTTCCCTGAAGGAGAAGTGTAAGGATAAATCTACAGTTACTGTTCAATTTTTGCAAGTATTACTTGTAAAAGCCTGTTAATAGAAGGAAGATTACCTATTGGGTGCTTAACTACTATTATGTTTCCTGTAAGATCGTCAACACTATCCCTTAGTCTGTCAGTGTGCTGTTGACTCTCCTCTAACAAACTAAATATTTTGTGATTTCACCCGGGCGATTCGTCTCGTAAGGTGAGGGTTGGCACTAAGCTCGGTCACTGTCTCTCTCTCAAGGTCACAAAGTTCTCAAACAAACTGCAGACAAATGCAGAAGGCTAAAATCCCCTCTCTGGGAATACTTCTCTGACTCTCAAACTATTTCCGTAATACTTAAAGAAGAAAGAAAGAGAAAGAAAAATAATAAAAGAAGCAACCAAAATCTCGAATCCTCTACGGTGGCAGTCCCGTTGCGGTTTTCGATGTCGCTCTGTTTTTTGGTCGGAGCTCTTCCGATACTTTTTTTCAGTAGTCGGCTGGCTCCGTCTGGCCGTCTCTCTGCGACTCTCTGTTCTATCCTTCTCCTCGGACGGCTCTCGAGTGCTCTTTTATAGACGATTGCAATAGGAATGTAATCGTGATGTTTGCCGACCACCGGAAACCCTCAAATGACCCATAAGTCTACGCGCATCGAACATCCAACAAAAACCAGACTCTCTAAAGAACGAAAGTCACAAACACTAAAACCTAACTAAAAGCACTGAATAACGACTAAACTATAGCGCGACACAAAATAGCCTCCACAGTGCCCAAGAAATCGGGGCTAGAGGTCTCAGTTTGAAAGCCTAGTAATTTATTCCCGGTTGGGGAGGGATACTTTCCGGATCTCGTTATTTTCTTAACCAGATCTCTTGGGCGCAGCACCCGACGGACTAAGGGATAAATGGGCAGCATTTGAGCAATTCTATCCTACTGTAAATTTACTAGTAAGGATAGCTGGGTCAGAGATAAAGATGTTTACCGGTGCACTGGTCCAATCGGATCAAAAGGCCTTGATTGACAAGGTGTGATATTGGACTGGCATTCTTTACAAACAGACAAGGTGAACTGATGGTAAACTAACCCGATGAATAACCCAATCGCCATCATCGGAAGGTCTATCATAAAGTAGTTTCATTTGCTCTGCTGTGATAGATATCACGGTAGTAACGATGCTTGAGAGCGTGATGAGGCGTGACAAAGAAAACAGTGATGCTCCGTCACTACCACTCGACGACAATAGCCACGACAACGACAACGACGACAACGCGTGGATAGCATTGTTTGCTTTATGAGCGTGGTAAACCTCCTCCTCCCTCTTGATATCCAGTATATAAACCACTGTTTCCCGTCAAAGGGAAATCAGAAACTGGCCCTCTTCCTTCATCCTCATCCAATCGTGGGGGGACATCATCGTGATCCATGCCGATCCGCCATCTCCCCCCCTCCGCCACACTGTCCAATAAAAACACCACATATCAAAGCTAATCTTCTTCAAACATGTCTAGCTCCAGTGGTAATCCATTGATAAAGCTACCGTGCCTGTTCCCTGCCCGGGCTAGCAAGACATTGTAAATGCTTATCGCTCTTTTCAGAGGGTAAGCGAATTCGCCATCGCGCTCGTGTGGCCCCGTTTTCAAAATGATACAGAAGAAAGGGCGAGAACTGATCCTGGCTGCCTGGCCGGCATGACAGATTGCTTGATTCTCGCTCGCTCGCGTGGTATGATCGCTTCAGAATTAGAATGAGCCATCATATGCTCCTGTATCATATCTTGCCGCTAGACTAAGCACAAGGCTATAAGTCAAAAATGTCTCGGTTACTATTCGTTTGCTGACAGTACTTGTGGGTGCTTATGTCGCCACGCAAGACAAGAGTTATTCCCGGATCCCGCCGTCTCGTTTGGTGCTACACGACCGTTATTCCGTTTTCTATTACGCTTGCTTGATCTTTTATCATACATAACAAGTTCGTGCTCCCCCGTTTCCCTCTTTTTTTTTTGGGAAAAAAATAATTGACCTCGAAGCAGTGTATGATGCGATAGCTTGATTCCGGTTTCTTCGGATAAGTCACTAGTTCGACGACCTCTGCCCCACAACTTGGGTTCCTCAGTCGCCTACACCTAAACCTACACTACTGTATTATACAGAGACTCGAATATCACCATACATACATTCTCACCATGGCGACCCTAACAATGGCCGATTCTCATCGTGCCGACCTCTTCCACAGCATGTACGGTTATAGCAGCACTAGCGTTGCACTCCCGCCACCCGTGTTACTGACGAGTACTTGGTGGGACCAGCAAAAAATCCAAGAAGCCGCAACCCCACGATTCATCCGTCAAGCACTACATTCTCCTTCTTCGAAAACGCGCCTAGACGAGCAATTGCAATTTGGCGAGGGATTAACAGAGAGTACGTACCTGGATTGGATAATTGAGCATACGCAAAAATTCTTCTTGATTTTGGTGGAGCTCAATTGCGCCGAGATGATTTTCGAAATCATAGATGGGTCTTGGGACGATGAGGATTTGCCACTAAGCTTACAGACGGTGGAGAGATTAGGACTGGGTAGTGCGGGGGTGGAAAAGAAGTTTGCTAAGAAGCAGTATGCGTATTTGGTTAGGGAGTTGGTGCCTGGTGAAACGATGGAGTATTTGGATGAAGAGGTGGTTCCTTTGGAAGTTATTTCCAAGAGGGTGCCAACTACAGCGGGTGGGACGACAAAGGGCGGGCTAGTTGAGAAAGTTTATCTTCCGAGGCAGAGAGAGGTGTGCTATTCCCGGCGACGGGTACTACTAAGCCACGAGGGGGATGAAGACAGCGGGGCGGGAGGGAATAAGATGTCGCAAGCATCATTCCTTGCGGAAATCTCCCGTCTTAGATCAATCGAGCATCCTCACATAGTTTCTGTATTCACCTCTTACACGCACGATGGTTACGGGTATTTGGTCCTTTCGCCATGCATCGACTTGACGTTAAAGTCGTTCCTGCATTCCACCCCTCCGGCTTGGAAATCTCAACCAAAAGACAAGCGCCGGCGGATAATCTTTAATTGGCTACACTGTCTGGCAGACGCGCTCGCATACCTGCACGAGAAAGGTATTTCCCACGGCGACATCAAGCCTTCGTCACTCATAATCGAAGCAACCACCTACAAAATATTTTTCGCAGACACCGGAGATTCGAAGTTCCTCGACTCCTCACCTACAAACACCACAAGTCCATCATCCTTCCTCTTCCGACAATTCAACACATTACCAGTATCGGCAGATGTGGAAGGATACGAATACGGTGCACCAGAACTTTGGCAAAGAACCTTAACATCCCACGAATCCCAATTGCCACCAACAAACACAGTATTCTCTGGCCGGTCATACAGGAAAGCATCGACACAAAGCACCAATTCCAATTCTTCTGAAGAAACGTCCTCTCCATCGCCAACAAATGTCTCCGTGGGTGGCTGGTCATCGGCTACCCCTGCCCACCCTACCACCTCTGATATGTTCTCCTTGGGATGCCTCTACTTAGATATTCTATCTTTCAAACAAAAACGCAAAACAACGGCATTCATCTCCCATCGATCCGCCAAGAACCGACGGCCTCGGGAGTCTGGTCCGCCTGACGCTTCGTTCCATGCTAATCTTGGACAAGTAGATAGCTGGATCGAGGGGCTTCTCAAGGCGACGAGGAAGAAGCCTGACAGAGCACTAGTCGAGGCGTTAAGCATTACCCGGAGGATGTTATCACGAGATCCAGGTGCCCGCCCTGGAGCGCGAAGAGTTGCGGATGAGGGTTATAGTGTTGTTAGAAGTGTGTGCAAAGGTGTTGAGATGCCGTGTTGTGGAGTGCATAATATCGTCGCCGGTAATGCTGAAGGGGAAATTTTTGGAGGATGGGGGGTCGAGAGTTTGGTTCTCAAGACGCAGACGTCGAGGAGTAGTTCTGGGAGTGGGAGTTTACTATCCAAGAGGAGTACTGCGGATACCACGGCGAGCGGGAGCTCGGGGTCTGTAGGAAGCAGAAGGTGGATGGCTGTTTGAGATTTCTCTTCATTCTTTCTTGGAGGGTGTTTGTGCTTTTTTCTCTTTTCTTCTACACTTATTATTATTACTTTTGCTACTACTATTCCTTCATCTTTAGCATAGCCGGAGTTTTATTTCCTTTGTTTGGGTGGTTCGGGCTCCTTCATTTTAGTGGTCTCCTTTTTTCTTCTACTCTTTTAAACCGACTTCTACACCAAAATATTAAATAGAAATTTCTTAAATAGGCAGAGTACACTATAGCTAGTCTTAAAGTATAAAAAAATTTTATTTTTCATTTTTCATTTTACATAACCACTTTTGCCATATTACAATCCCTTGAAATAATTATTATTATACTTGCATCCTTGCTATCCATCACCCCACCTCCCCGCCCGAACCCCCGGGTCTTGCTCACACATACACACATACATACGGTACAGTACATCCAGTATATTCCTTTTGCACACCATTCTTCGGCACCGACAACTGCAACATTCTTGATTCACAGCGCATACACACATACACAAATATTCAACAAACCCTACCATCCAGCCGTGTCCCCGCTTTTACTTTTTCCTTCGTATGATACTTTTTTTTTTTTTTTTTTTTTTTCAAAGAGGGGAGGAGTAAGTCGTGGCGTGGTGTAGTGTTGGGTGGCGTGCGGTACGGTACGATAGTTGTGCCCCATGTGTCTTGCGCGCGGGGCGAGTGATTTTTTGTGCTGCACGTTGGCCGGGGGGCGAGGTGAGATGCTAGAGTGGAGGAAGGGGGATTTTGTAGGGATTTGCTTAGGCGTGGATAGGGCGGATGAGCGGAGAAAACTGCTTGGTTTCACCTTTCGGTATCGTATTTATCGTGTTTAGTTGTCTGCTGGCGTGGTCAGGGTAGGAATTTCTCTTGGGGGTTATGAAAATCGTCAAGTTGGATTTCTTCTTTTTCTTCTTTCGGGCTTGCATGCTTGGGAGAAGGGGACTGAGGTGAAAATGGGGTGTCGTTATGCCGAGGCGGTGGAACTGGAATGTTTTTTTGTTTTTTTTTTGTGGTGTTGTATTGTGTGGATGACTTTTGGTTTTTGGGTTTTGTTTTGTTTTGCGGCTGGTGCCGGCGTGGTGGGGTGGGGTTGATTTGGGGGTGGTTTTTTTTTTTTTTTTTTTTTAAAAGGAAACGGGAGTTATGGGAGGGTTGGATTTGATTTGATTGGGTGTGGGTTTGTTTGAGTTTCTTGTACTTGTTGTGAAAGGGAGTGTGGAATATGATAGTTTTTTTTTTTTTTTTTTTTTTGGTACGATAACTTTGGGAGGATGGGGAGGAGGTACTGTGCTGTACTGTGTTAAGTTAGTTGGGCTTTGGGCTTTAGTCGCGCGGGGCGTGAGTGATATAGTAGGCTCGGGGAACGTGCCCTGTGCAGCTAAGTTAGTTGTGGGCGTCATGAAGGATCACTCGCATTGGACGGAGTTTGTGGCTGTGATTGTTGAACATTGGGAAATTAATTATTGTATAATATCGCGGAAATGGTATTTTACGAGCCTCTTTTTCCGTCGGTTGTAATAGGGGAGGTGAGGGAAGGGAGCTGATGTTCCTGAGCGTCCGGGTGAGGTGTGTAGTCTTCCATACTTACATTGGCCATCTTCTGGAAATGGGGCGCTTTGATACACACTGATTGATAAAAAGAACCGCCAGGGAACAAGAAGGTAACTAGTAATCACCGGAAGGCGTGGGATGACATCGATTAACAAGACTAACTTGAACAATGGGATGGAAAAGCCGGCGGATATTGACAAAGGGAATTTGATAAGTTAAGAAACGCTCTGATCGGTAATAAGTCCCTGTGCCCTGGGACGCATGCCGAAATTTTGGCTTTTTCTATTCTTTGGATTTTGCCCAGTGCTAGCTTTGCAGTCTGCTGTTTTATTTGCGTTTTGTATATTTGCTCAAGTTTGTGCTTTGTGTGTTTGCCCGCTTTCTTTTTTTGATTGGTTAGCATTGTCTTGTCTTGGCTTGGAGATAAGGTGCCGATATACAGTAAGTCAGGTGCTGCTGACGAATTACTTCCACTATAATCTTATCTTATCGCAGATAGACTAATCAGGATAGCGTGTCATAGTTTTCTTAAACCTTACTAGTCCACGGCATAAAGCTTAAAGTGGGAGAATCGATTGGGGAAGCAAAAAAAGAAATGGTGCGTCAAATTTACTCTTCTCCAAGATAACGTATCGGAGAGTTGCTAATCGTGGGGCTTAGAAATCTCGTGACAAATGGAAAGGGGACGAAAGAAAGAAGTGGACAGGACAAGTCAGTAATGGTGTCATGTCCTTAAGTTCAACTTAGAATTGGTAAAGTATGTTTTTCTTTTCTTTGTGAGCAGTTGTGATGCGGCGCTAGAATTTTGTCAGCTTTGCTGCTTTGGAATTTTTATGATTGATATGTTCTGGTGGTTGCTACAACTACCGTAAGAACTCGAATAAACGGACCATGTGCTAGGTAGTCCAAAATTTCCTCCTCTGGAAAAGAGGCGAAAGACACAGCAAAAAAACCTGCTTTCCGAGACAAAGAAAAAAGAAAAAAAAAACACAAGACCTTACTAGGAGAGGCAACTCCAACGTCCCAGCACAAGGTCCGTTTATTCGGGTTCTTACGGTAGGCAATCTCTCTTCCCCTTTCCTCTCTCAACGCCACCCTCCCAACCTCATATTGTATTGAACACCGATTAGCGTTAGAAAGTCTGGTATTCCATTTGCCTTCCTGCGGTCACCCCCGATCACTCGGTGATCCTTGCCCCAATAAGAGACTCGAGTTAGTATTTGGAGATGGACATCTTTGATTCAGGCGATAGGTGTTAAGATATATTCGGGCATGCTGCACTGTTATTGTGAAGGAAAACTCTCCTATATCTCTTCAGATAGATCTTTCCTGTTTGTTATCATCAAAGTTAGTCCTTTGTCATAGCCGTGCCAATGTTTATCTTTCATCTGGTTTAATTTTTTCTTGGATCTTCAAATCGAGTCTGTCCATTATCTTCCTTGACATGTCACATTCAATCAATTACTAAAAGATTTCCTTTGAGATAATAGTACCGCCACGTGCTTCTAAGATCTACTATCAAATATGCCCTCGCTAACAATCAGTGATTAGAGCGAGCAAAAGGAGCCAGTCACAAACGCTTGCATCCGGTATCTGCCAGCACGGTTGATCGGATAGAACTTGGACAAACTCGACCTAGTCTATCCAGCCCTGGCCTAGATTTTTCACAAAGGGAGTTTTTTCAGCAACTAGATTACCTTCTCGACCACTGTGATGGAGCATATAAAAAAATCTGAAACAATCAAGAGTATCTATGGGTCAGTGTGGATGTTACCTAGTGGCTAAAAGAAAAGGTTCGGGAGAAGACACGGCAACGCACCAGTATATTGCAAAACTTATCGTCTCGGTGCCCCTGTGTTTAATCATTCCTCTACCCGCGATATTTACAGGACCCCCAGCAATTCACCTGTAGTATCAAGCACTTACTCGCAATTAGACATTGAACATCATGCAAACTACCTCTCATAATAAACTAATACTTTCAATTGGTCGAATTTGCTTTTGCCCTAGCCAGCGACACGAACGGATTCATGGACATTCAGTTACAGAATTCCTGTTTTATAACACAATGCTATATACTGACTAATAAGAATTGGACATAAACTCAAGTATTGTACCCGGGAGTAGAGGAAAGTCTGGCAAAGTCTGGGCTGCCGACCGGAGAAATTCTGTGAGCCACATTCGCCAGACTTTGCCTTACCCCCCAAGTACAATATAAAGTACTCAGAAAAAAAACCATACTGGTCTAATGCATTATAGATAAAGCGAAAACAAAACGTTCTTCTCTATGAAAAAAAGAAATCACAAAATATTGCTTGTGCCGTAATAAAGGATTCACAGCAACGTCTAATATCGCATGCATACAATCTATCCGCATCCATAAACTCCCGATTATACAAAACATACTTGATAAAAATAAGGAAAAAACAAAAACAGCAACAACTATCATACATGGAAACCTGCGGTCATACCCCCACCGGTCGCCCTGCGGGAAATTAATATATATAAAGGCAGGGCAAAATGATAAAAGTTAGAGAAAAAGAAACCATATTGGTAACGAGAAACAGCCATTTAGGATATCAGTAGGAAAGGTAAAAAAGCTGGAAATCATTTGTGTTGGGGTGTATGCGGATGCTATTCCCTAAAGGTCATGATGGTCGAAAGAGTGAGATGTGGTCGTTGATGAGATGAATGTGTAACAAACCAAGATGGCATTATCAGGAGTACGATGCATAGTCCCGAAGATATTAGGATGACTGGAAATGCTTGTGCATCAAACGACGAAAGAATCGGCGAGTCGCCCTAAGACAGCGCTTGAATATCCCTAGAGGCTTAACAATGGCGGGGTTAGGTATAGCATCGGGGCTGACGACATTGGCGAGGATAGATACTGAGCGGGGTGCTTCAGGTGGATTCAATGGAGGAGCATTGGATTGGGGGAGAGGAATGTCTGCCGGTACCTGGCAAATTGAGGCTGGAATAAGGTCTTCTTGGGATAATGAATCCGTTTCAGCTTCCGTGGGAAGAGTGGTAGGGAGGTCGGGAGTAGGATGTCTATGCTGGGGGGTTGGAGATGGATAAGGATTATGATGCTCCGGGTGTGACGCAGAATCTGCGCCTTCATGTAGATTGGGTTCGGAAAAGAATAATGATGTTCCGGAGCCGTTGGGGGACTCATGGGGCTGATAGCCCCGCGTTGCAGGAGGAGATTCATCACACGCTGGTTTCCATTCCGGGCAGCATATGATAGCGGTGTCCGGCCATGCTTATCCGACGAATCGGTATTAACACCCTCCCGGTCCAAGAGCAGCTTCACCACGCCCTCGTTTCCTTTTTTGGCCGCATATTTCACCATGCCCTCGTTTCCTTTTTCGGCCATATGATAGTGATGTTCGGCCATGCTTATCTGACGAATCGGGATTGACACCTTCCCGGTCCAAGAGCAGCTTCACCACGCCCTCATTTCCACACAGAACAGCATATGATAGAGGTGTCCAGCCATCTTCATCCGAAGAATCGGGATTGACACCCTCCCAGTCCAAGAGCAGCTTCACCACGCCCTCGTTTCCACCCCAGACCGCAAATGTTAGAGGTGTCCGGCCATACTTACACGACGAATCGGGATTAACACCCTCCCGGTCAAAGAGCAGCTTCACTACGCCCTCATTTCCATACTGAACAGCATATGATAGAGGTGTCCTACCGGTATTGTCGGCCAAATCAGGTTCCACATCTTTCTGCTCAAGAAGTAGCTTGGCGAGCGTGAAGTTCCCATGCTTAGCAGCCCAAACCAATGGTGTTGCGCCTTTAGAATCACGCCCGTTCAGGTCCCTTCTCTTCATGTCCACCATCGCAATCTCAATTCGGGGAATCCCCATGTATGCGATGCAGTGTAGGCCAGTAAACCCCCGAAGATTAGGGTCCCTGTGATGGAAATGATCCCCGAAAGACATGAAGTCAACACTGTCTTCTCGGAGGAGAATACCAGCCGATATGTGGTTGGCATCTCGTTGAAGTAGTCGTAAAGCAAGGAGTTCTACGCCTTCTGTCATTTCCTTCCTAGCATGTAGTCCCCAGTAACACGAAGCATATTGCAAAAAAAGGTCTTTCCAGCCAGATTTTATGGTCAGTTGGTGAAAGCTCGCAGACGGACCGAAAGTTTAAATAGGTGAGGCATATCTCAGCTATCATCGAATGAGGTGTAACGAACAGATTGGGATGCGCTCCAAGATATTCTTGAAGAGTGAAATGGATTGGACGGACGGTTGATTGCTGATCAATCGTAATAAGTCCCAATGTGCATCCCAAAATGGTCCTTATTGACGGGTAATTGTCCACGTTGAGTTCGGTGGTTCCTGCTTCCACCGCTAATGCATGGCACAGCTCTTCTTTTCCTAGAGGCCGCTCGGAACGTGAGATCCACATTAGTGCTTGCATTCCAAGCTTTGCTTTGCTTCCACCTTGCTCTCGTATGCGTTGCAGTGTTGTGTTGTATGCGTCCTGCAAACCAAGCCCATTGGTCATGCTATCAAGTGTCTGTCTCCTCTGATGTATCGTCGTCTGATCCAAGATTGCATCGGCGATGAGGGAAACTAAAAGGAATCTTCATTCGGAGGTTAGCACCGAGTCTTGAATCTAATAATTATGGAAAGGTATCATCGTACATTCCAGAAATAGTCGCCGGAATAACCCTTAGAATATCGGCTCGCAGCGAATCGTTCATTATGCCCGTGTCTCGATCTTTATCCAATCTCATTTCCAGATATTTCTCGATATCTTCCGTAATGGGTTTAATGGGGATCATGGCGGCACTCCGGAGACCGTTAAAATATCCCCCAATCTCGTCTCGGATGTGGGGCCTGCCGGTAATGAATAGCCGAGTGTTTGGGCACTCCCGGATAATGTGCTGTAAAGAATCCCAAAGTTCTGGCCGATTTTTGGCGGGAAACTCATCTAAAGCGTCGATGCAGATAAAGGCTCGTCGAAAAGATGGTAGAGACTTCACGAGCATTGTGCGGATTTCGAGAAGCCGGGGTGCCCGGCCATCAACCTGTCGCTTCGTGCGCTGAAAGGCATTTTGTATTTCGTCTGGGATCGGGTCCAAGCCAGCGACGACTTGCTTCAACAGGGCCCCTAACACGGTAGTCGCAGATTGGCCTTTATGATCATGGAAGTCGCAGTACACACAAGCGACGCCCACGTTATCCCCGTCAAATTGATCGCATAGTGTATCTATCACAAGAGAGCTAGTTTTCACGGCTTTAGTCTCTCACATAACATTTCACCACGGTTAGGGTAATTTTACACACCTCATACACGTCTTCCCAACTCCTGGATCTCCATAACAGAATAATACAGGGTTGACAGCCTCATCCTCGCTCGTATGCCATTTCTTAAACTCGCTTGTTTGAAGAAGCCAGTTTCCTACCCCATCCACGCGGCCATCACTCACAGTCTGGTGCCTCTCGCGAGGTGCCAAGGGAGACAGCCATTCCAGAATCTGTCGCTTCTCATCCGACATGGATATCTCGTAGTTATTCCACACATTCTTATAACTATCCGTCACATTACCGCAGTTGCTGTTGATTGTAACTCGTGGGTTTCGATGTGCCGCCGGTTCCATTTCGTCTATTTTTTCTTCCGTATCACTAAGTTTTGTTATAGTATCGTGAAGGTAAGAGGTCTCTTGGGAGAGGGGACAGATAGAAGGGTATGATAGTGCGAAGATTGGAGAGGACTACATTTATCCTTACGCGATTCTGGCACTACCACATCCAATCAATACAGTACAAGTGTTCCTGTCAAACAAGAGGCTGGAGCACAATCTGAAAGAGGACAGTACATCTATTCAGCTCCCCTTTTTGAAAAGGCCTTCCTTGGAATTCAAGCTGAACTTAGAGTCGATCGGCCAAATCTTGTCGCGAAACGAGATGTTACGTTACACACAATGGCGCCCCACCCAAAAGGGAAGATACAATTTGAAGCAAAGACACAGGAGGGCAAACCAGCTTCACAAGGGAGAAGTTCTCGTGATTGTGTATTCATTCTGTTAAAAGAGCTTGAAGGTAAAGAACGCCTTGGTAAGATGGATTGCCGAGTGTAAAGAGTGTGTAAAGTGAGAAATCTTTATGGATCAGAATCCCACTCTCTGTCATGCCACATGTTCCATAACTCTGTTATCCCCTGGTCCACTGGGACACTTGCAAAATCTCTCCCATGCATTACGGTAGAAACTCCAATAATCGGACAATGTGCCATGTCGTTGGGCTTTCCTCTCTCAGTAAGGTCAGGAATTTTTTGTTTTTTTATTCTGTCTCGGAAGGGGGAAAGGGGCTGTGTTTTTGCAGTGGTTTTCGCCCCCTTTCCAGAGAAGGGAATTTTTGACTACATAGTACTGCCCTGTTAAGAAAGTTCTCGTACCCCCCCCCCCGCGTAGTGTGGCGGTTTCTTGGCGAATGTAGATGTATTCTCGTGTACCAGTACATAATTAGATCACGATAAAATAGACTACCATTTAATATGCCCACCTCCACCAGCTATGATCGCTCGCAGCAGATCAGGGAGACTATTGAGAACAGATTGATCGATTTGCCTCCCATTCCTCTTCCATAGCCTCCCATAATTTCTCCTCATTATTTGGTCTCCTTTCTACCACCGTGATAACGATCACCTACTACCTCTACTTGTGATTACATCCGTTCTCCCCAGGAAACCGCCACACTACGAGGGGGGGTACGAGAACTTTCTTAACAGGGCTGTACATTGTCCGATTATTGGAGTTTCTACGGTAGTGTCAGGGACATAACCGATTGTAGCTAGCCAATCATGTGACTTCAAACTACAGCTCTTTATCGCTCAGCTTCGACTTGAGTAAGGCTGACTGCTCTCGACCTGGACATACACAGTTCGAGTGTCAATCCTACTCACCACCAAGTGCTCTATGTGGAGGGGGTAGCCGGTACTTTGCTCGATGGCACAATTTGGTTCATGTATCTTAAAAATGGTAGTTTTGAAAACAATTATGCTATTCATTGATCGCGTTTACCTATCAAAGTCACGTATGCAGATGTACGAATCAACGGAATACCGTAGAAGATCACGTGACAAACTTAGCACTCGGCAACATGAGTACTGTGGAGGATATTTTATGTCACGCTAGAGTTGGGTAGTAGACCCCCTGTTGTAACTAGGGCTTAGGTGCCGTGACTTTTGTTTCTTAGTTAGGTTGTTTTCAGGGTTAGGGCACGTGACTGGTGCAGCCTTGTGGGGCACTTGGGAGTTTTCTGTTGCAATCGTCGACAAGAAGGACAACCAAGGCAGAACCGGAAGGAAAGGAAAGCACAACCGGGTGGACAAGGAAGGGACAAACGAAAGAACAGAGAAGGACACCAGGGACAAGAGCCAGAAAGAAAGAGCAGAGAGTGAGAAGGAAATAGTTAAGCATAGAAAGGCATCTGTGCCAAGCCTTCCTGCAGGGGGGATCACCCAATCAACGCCCTTTGTTGCTTTCTCACGATAGCTTCAAAGTCTTTATTTAGCCCTTGGGAGATTCATCGGAGTATCCATGCCCCTTGGGAACCCTCTTTCGTTGGCCCGTACGGCTACCATTCACCCCCTTTGGGGCACCAGCACCCAGAACCACATTCTTTTTTGCTTTGGCAGACAGCTGGGACTACAGTTCGCGGTTTGAGGAGCCTCTTGTGGCCCGAGTCTATACCTTCTTTATCGACACCGCCTAGTACAGACACAAACACGATTCCGATAGCCTTTCATTCTCTTTTGCGCTTTTCTGGGACCGATACCACCAACTGCCCTTCGGCACGTAAGACCCAGGAGTTGAGTTTTTTATTTCTCCTGGGCAATCCTCGCAAGTCCTGGATTTTGCTGGGCACTGGAAGTCCTGGCCTTCCAGGCAAGCATCGGGCGGGGGGGACCCTTGGACCCCCAAAAATTCCACCCACACCTTGGGGTTTTCTTCAGCTGTTTACCCAGTTGCCTTGGTGTGGTAACACCACATCGGAAGCCCTGGCTCACCCCCAGGCACCCCACCCTTACGCGGCCGCTACGTGAGCTAGATTACGTGCTGTTCTCGATTCAGCAATCGCTATCCGACCCCTACCGACTGATCTCCGCCTCCTTGTCCCAGAGGACTTGCTTAGGTAAAAACCTGTGGAATGATGGGTCCTGACCACCGGTATTGTACTGCCTCCGGTAGCACAGGCTCCCTGATTTTTGGAATTCTTCGACCAGCCGCCGGCGCCCCACTTGTATAACCTCCCGGCTCAGACCCGTGGGCTTGTGCCCCCTACATTCAGTCATTTCACCCTTTTGACGGTTGGGAGGGATTCTTTTGTGGTGGAGGGTTTGCGAGAAGGCATTCGGGCCTTTAATGTTTGTGTTTGTGGCAGGTGGCCAGGAGGGGGATTTCTTTAAGAGGGCCTTGGCTGAGGGATGTTTCTCATGCTGTTACATAGATATGATTTAGTTCGTGAAACGGGGCTTACCCCCGGCGTTATTTACTAGTGTAGTAGACATAGTAATAAAATAAGGTTACAGAAAGGCATCGGGATCTGTGGCAGATCCGCAGCAGTAGAGGAATTGAGGGATTGGTAGTTTTTCTTTTCTTTCTTTTTCTTTTCTTTTCTTTTTCATCAGAATTTTACGAGAATAGTTTGAGACGGAGGATTATCCTGAGAGCAAGGGATTCAATTTTACTGTGTCTTTTCTGGGATAGCATCGAGGAAAACATTTTTTTTGTGAAGGAGAGCGAGAAGAGAAAAGTGACCGAGCTTCGTGCCTACCCTCCAGCCAACGAACCGCCTACCCTCCCGGAGGGGAGAGGACAACAGTACTGTTTGTTTCTTTGGTGAGGTGAACAATAATAATACCGTACGCAACAGGTAACTATTATTGAGAATTGTTTACCTCTCTGAGAATTCCCACTTTTTAGAGCTCCATATGTTACCACCGTAAATAGGCTGTCACGACGATAGCGATCACGAATCACTAGCAGCAAAATCCCCTTGTTACAAGCTGGTTTTTTTTTGAAATTACAAAGAATTTATCTAGTTTGGCAGTCGTCCAAGAAAGAAGAAAACATTTTTCTCTTTGCAGAAGCTACATCTTGTTCAAAAACCCACTGTAGCCCATAAGTTAACCAAAGCTCGTTGTTTCGCGTGAAAAAAAAAAAAAATGCAGGGTGTATGAAAGCCCGTACATTTGATTTCTTCCTCTCTCTCCACAATCATCTCCTGTATCTCGTTCATTGGCCAAACAAGTCCAACTTGTATGCCTTATTCTTCACCTTTTCGACTTAAAGCTGCCACTGAAAAATCTCTATCTAAGAGCTCGGAAACGGCTACCATTCCATCATCTTGGGGCGAAAAGAGAAAGAAAAATAATAATAACGTAAGATCTTCCTTCTCTTGTGTCTTCTTTCAAAAAAAAAAAAAAACCCACCTTGACTAGTATGAATACCCCGACTGCAGGTGAGAAGGAACTGGAAGCGGGAATCGGGATTCTTGAGAAAATGATCACTGATGATGAGAATATATAATCTGGAAAGGCGTGAGAGTCATTTCACGGTGCTCATCGGACGGGAGATAATCCGCGAAAGTTAGATCTACTTTTATGATTCAGTAAGGAAATGTTTCTTTCTCTTTTTGGCCCATATACAGCTAAACTTGCTCAAATTGGAGGCGCACTGGAGATATCAAACAGAGAATTGGGGATGATGGTGACGGTGCAATTGCGCCGTGAAGGCAGAAATATCTCCCAGGATGTTTTGTCGAGTGCTGTCTAAGTTAACTGGGTTTAACAGATACCCGAGATTTGTGGATTGGATAGTTATTGAGGTACCAACCGACAAAGAAGAACAGAAATGGGCTGGAATAGAGGGAGGTTGGGACACTGAGTGTTAAGAAGTGGAAGGAAAGGAAAAGAGAGGGACGTGGAATACTTCTGGATGCGCAAAACCCAACGTTGAGAATGGGGAGTGGAGAGACTATCTAAGGCCGCGAGGGAGAGGAAGGAAGTGAGGGTGGTGAGGGCGCTGAGGACCGCCGGGAGAGTGGGGGGGGGGGGGGTTGAGAATGAACGGTATGATGAGGTTTGTGAGGATGATGCTTGCGAAGGCAGTGAGGTTGAGTTAATCTAGCCCGAGGGTCTTCAACAATTTAAGCATTTAATCCGGACTGGCCAGGCCGATGTTAGACATGGATTTGTCTCGGGAGTCTTGTTACATCGCTCGAGCTGATATAGGCTGGAGTCTATGCATGTTTAGAGATAAACTAGACAAAGTGGTGTGATGACCAACATGTAGCATAGATGTTAGCTCAAAGCTCTCTCTATTTTTTCTTCTTTCTTCAAAAAAACCTTGATTTCCCATCTATTGTCCGCTCCCGTTCATCTTTTTGTCACCTTTCAGTGTCAAAAGCATGGGTCATTCGCACCGCTTAATAAATATCATGCATCTAGCTTACCGGGAAACAAGAAAAATCCATTTTTAAAATACTGTAGTGTCCTGAAAAATCCTATTTCTTCCGGTTCACCAACTATCGCAGCTGCTGTAGTACTGTTGATCTTGTGTTTTTTTTTTAATACTTACCCAATAGCAATGATTGTATATCCCACCGGTCCGACACTGATAATAAGATCTCATTACCGCGCACTGTGGGATGAACATGGAATGCTAGTGGAATGCTAGTGGAAAGCTAGCAGTGCGGTGGTGACAGCGGGGTCCACAGACAATCACTCGACTCAAGTGATCAGCCGCTCTGGCAAAGCGCGACTGTTGGTACTAGAGGCAGGGCGGTGTCCGCAAAAGGAAAGGGCTGTGCTTAGTCAGCTAGTCGTGACTGCTGGCTTGGCACCGGGAGTTTCTTATAGCTAAAACATGGTTGCCCCTAAAACAACCTCTCTTAGAATAGAACAACCAATCATCAATAAAACTTCAAGTCTTATCTCTTCTTCACTTAGTTCCCTCTTCTATTGCACGTGCCTTGCAACCTTCTTTCTTACTTCCCTCGTACCTATTCTAACAGCGACGACTCATACCGGCAGCAAGAGCAACAACGAATTCTTGCAACAAAAGCTCATTCAAAAGGGAAAGAATTTAAAAATACAAAGATTTTCAATGACAGGAAGAATATCCTCAACTATTTATCATGGCAGTCCGGGCTGGTCCGGGCTCGCCATACAACACCACCTTTCCCAGCACCCTCAGAACAAAACCGCCAAACAAAGGTTGACAAAGTGATATACGAGAGGAACAGCGATAGCTACCGGTCGTGAAAAGGACCTGACGTGAAACAAGAGTAAGATCTTGAACGAAGTATTTGGTAGCATGAAGAAATCATGTAGCTAAGACCGGTGATGGAAACCCAATCCCTGCTTTGGTCACTGCAAATAGGGGACACTTTTGAAAAAATTGTTTCTTATTTTCCTTTAAAATTCTTATGGACGTACTTTCAGAGTTAGATCAGGGGATGATGGTGGGTAACTTATACGGTTATGCTGCTGCTCAGAGAGGCCATGGTAGCTCCACACCTTCCAGGAAGTTTTGGTTAAAGTTGATTTTTGCCTTGTTTGCTATATTTGTACTGGCATTGTATGATACCATTGAAGGATAGATATACCTACCTGTACTTCTTTGTATCAAATATAATACATTAGTCGGCTTCTTTCCTTCTCTAGAAAATTCCGTATCCCCTTCAATCCTGCCCCTACCTCGGCGGGTGGTAGATCCCCAAGTGCTAACCTTCTATTCCATTTGTCGGTAGATTATATCATGGGGATAGGAAATGTTTTCTAGATAACTGTTGGAGTCCGGTATTCGAGAAATTCGATCTATTGGTAGTTAGTGCCGTACCAAGTGATTCCCAGTGATTGACAACAATTTTATGATACCATAATCATTGTTTAAGCCAGATAACAGGGACCGGAGTACTGTATTGCCCAGTGTCTTACTTACAGTGGCTCAATAATAAAGCTCAAGGTGGAGAGGTAGAATCCGGCATAAATGAAAATCAATATTGCCTCTATTCACAAGTTTACCCCAGTTCAGAAACCTAGCCCGCAACCACAAAACACTGTTTTCTGTTTTCTGTTTTCTGTTTTCTACTTTTTTTTTTTTTTTTTTTTGAAAACTCTACAAGGTTCATGAAAGCACGCCTAGCAACCTTTCTTCCTGCTCTCCCCACCAACATCAATCAACTGCACCAACAAGGCAAATTTGCAACTGGTAATTTTTATTCTTCACCTTTTTAATTGGAAGTTGTCACTGACCTAGCACCAGTCATGATGTCCAAAGAAGCCAGTCTACCGCAAGATCTCGCCGCGTCTCCCGAAAGCGGACAAACGTACGCCCCATATTCCCGTCCATCCTCCTTCCCTCATCCTTGCTACCATCGTCTACTAATATTAACCTGGCATATCAGAACCACCCCCACTACCGCTCAAAGCCAACAGGAAGCCGAAAATGCCATCATCAAGGAAGTTCTCGCCAAGTATGAACGTCTCTTCTACGCAACGGCCCACGGCTCAACCCTCTCGCTCGAGGAAATCAAGCTCCGCCAAATCATCACCGACGAGTTAGTTTCCAAACTCGCTCAACACTGGGCAGCGGTTGAGAAAATGGAGGCGTCCTCTAAGACTTGCGAGCAATTGGCAAAGGAGGCAGAGCAATGCGTGAAGGACAAGGAGGCGGAGGTTGTGGATGAAGCGGAGGATGATGATGATGATGATGCGTGGACTGATGTGGACGATGAGGAGGAGGATGAGTATGGGTACGTGCCGCATCCGGATGGCCTGGATCTTAATGCAGACTTTCGTATCATCTTGGAGAGTCTATTGCTATAGGGGGGATGTATATACATTGGCGGGGAGTGTAATGGTGGATAAAAGTTGCATGCGTATCATAAATTAATCTCAACCATCGAGGTGGTTATCCTAATTTAAAACCATGGGGTTTCGATTGCTTTTGTGAGTGACGATGTATGTGTTTCTTCATCGGGGGACTCTATATCCGGCTATACCGGAGTGGTAACTAATTTACTCTGCTTTCAATTTGCAAAACAAATCAATGAGTGTACGGAGCTAGCTTGTATTATTTTCCGGTGAGAAAAAAAAAGACTTCCGCTTGAACTCTATAACATACAGTCGACCAAAATCACTCCCAGTTATCTATTGGCGTAACTAATTTGGTGGCACAACGGATAATGTAGAGTGAACGGATTCACTTAAGACTTTTGGACTCGAGTTGGGAAAGGTAGCAAAGGTGTGATATGGTCATAAACTTCATTATCCTGTAAAGTTCAACTCATAAACTAATACCGGAGGCAGCGGGGTATATATGATAGCGGTAAGTAAATCCTGATCATTCCATCAATCACCGCAAAGTTCCCACTTCCTCGGTACACCCTGAGATGACAAAGGAAGCATAACAAGTGGAGAACATTCTCCATTTATCTTAAAGCTCCAAAGAAAAAGACAATCAACCACCATGCCCGAGATCTTTCTAGCAACTTTAAGTTTTCAATGATATCCTGGTTTTCCGATGTCAAGTGTCATGTGTTTAATTGTAAGCTGTAACTTGTAAGAGTGAATAAAAAATATTTTTTTGCAGCTGGAAAGGGGAGGACTGCAAGGCCATGAGCTTGATATGAAGGGGATCGAAGGTGCCCCTGTTGATCCGTCAAGCGTGGAGGAAAAAAAAATTGGTACTAGAAAAAAGCTTAATATGTGGTATAATAGGGATTCAAGAGTTTCTGGAAAGAAAAGCGGGAGCAACGAGGTACAAGTTTCATCACGACTTCAAGGAATGTTGGTGACGCGCAATTGGGCCGCGTCTTGATAAATACATAGAGGGTCCTCAGTTAACCAATTCTAATAGGAGTGATACAAATATAAATGCTCTACCAGTTGTCTTTTGAAAAGCAAGAGCGCCAGATTTCGGGTATAAACAGGACGGAGACAGGAGTGTGTTCACACTAAGCACAATGTTTTTTTCGTAAGCCATAGAGCGAGCTGCAAGCATGTTTTGGACGTTAACAAAAAGCATTTCAGACCCATCAACACAATCGGCACTTTGCCCTTGTTAAGCATGAATAGTCAATACAGTCATAGAAACCCAGGAAGGAACTGTCTTGAGTTTTGTACAGCACGGGGAAATGTAGGAAAAAGCGTTCCGGGAAACACGCCGGCGGTCATGGAAAAACACTTGTTAACGTTGGAAAGCTCGGTGAATTAGATTAGATGTAGCTAACGCCTAATATAGGTCGGGGGAGGGGGACATTTCAAAGTTCATAACGGAGTATAATACACGATGCATCGAACAAAACCTTCGGTTCTCCAGCATCTCGTCAATACCTCCACGTAAAACCTAAAAAATTGCTAACCTCCCCTGTAACATGCCCAGATCCACATCCATTTCGTCATCTCCCTTGACGACAGCCTTCTCCATCTAAACCTTTTTGGCGCCCGTAATGGCAAACCCGTCGATAAGCCCGGCCAATTCGTCAACAGTCTCCTTTGCCTTCCTGACGTTTTCCGACCTAGTCCAGTCAGCCAACCACTCCTGACGCGCAAGATACTGCTTATCTCCGATCTTGCGTGACTTCTTATGCTTCCGCGGTTTCCCCAAGTGATCCTTTCCCGCAGAGCTCGATTTCTTGCAGATGCGGCTGGAGGAGATTGGAGCGGTGGCCTTTTTCTTCTTTTTGGCGGAGTCACAGACTAGGCCATTATTGACGACAGTGTCTTCATTGGGGTTCTTGTCGGCCTTGCGGGCATTGCGGGGCTTGCGGGCCGTGAGTCTATCGCTTATCTTAATGGCTTCGATAGGCTTGACACATTTGCCGGGTGCCATATTTTTTCTTGGAGTCAGCTATAATTGGTTGTTAGTCTCATGTCTTTTATTTACCGTAAAAACTCGTTAGATCCACTATCAGAGATCGAGGAGGAAATTGCTATGCTAAACCACAGTGGGCTGAGCAGCGTAGGTTAACAAAGTTGCGAATACCAGTTAATGAGATCCAGGAGGCTCGGCTTACCCAAGCTATACTTTGTCTGGAAAACACTATCCCTTCTCGGGGTGTTTTGTCTCTGATCGTGGAGATACGAGGCCTCCGCGAAACAGTGGATTTAACGAGTTTTTACGGCATTTTGACTTTGCAAAGTGCGGTATGAAGGAGAGAAGGATGGAAGAAAGAAACGAAAACTTCTACTACAATCTTATCTTATCTTATCGAAGATAGACTAATCAGGATAGCGTGTCATAGTTTTCTTAAACCCTACTAGTTCACGGCATAAAACTTGGGGTGAGAGAATCGGTTGGGGAAGCAAAAAAGAAATGGTATCATACGTCAAATTTACTTTCTCGGAGATAAAGTCTCGGAGAGTTAATCGCGGGGCCTGGAAATCTCGTGACAAATGGAAGGTGATGAAAGAAAGAAGTGGATAGGACAAGTCAGTGGTGGTATGATAGTCCGGTGTCATGGTCTTAACTTCAATTTAGATTTGGTAAAGTATGTTTTTTTCATCTTTGTTGGCGGTTGTGATACAGTGCCAGAATCTTGTCAGTATTGCTCCTTTGCAATTTTTATGATTGACATGTTCTGGTGGTTGCTACAACTCTCCCCGCTCTCAACTCTACCTTCCCAACCTCACATTGTCTTGAACACCAATTAGTGTTTGAAAGTCTGGTATTCCATTTGCCCTCCAGCGGCCACCCCCGATCACTCGGTGATCCCTGCCCCAATAACAGACTCGAGTTAGTATCTGGAGATGGACATCTTTGATCCAGGCGATAGGTGTTAAGATATATTCGGGTAAGCTGCGCTCTGTTATTGTGAAGGAAAACTCTTCTATATCTTTTCAGATAGATCTTTCTGGTTTGTTATCATCAAAGTTAGTCCTTTTTCGTAGCCGTGCCAATGTTTATGTTTCATCTGGTTTAGTTTTTTCTTAGATCTTCAAATTGAGTTTGTTCATTATCTTCTTTGGCTTGTCACACCCAATCAATTACTAGATTCCCTTTGAGATAATAGTATCACCACGAGCTTCCAGGATCTAGTATCCTATATGCTGTCGCGAACAATCAGTGATTAGAGCGAGCAAAAGGAGCCAGTCACAAACGCTTGCATCCGGTATCTGCCAGCACAGTTGATCGGATAGAACTTGGGCAGACTCGGTCTACCTATAATTCTAGTCTATCCAGTCCTGGCCCAGATTTTTCACTGGGAGCTTTTTCAGAAACCAGATTACCTTCTCGACCACTGTTATGGAGCATATAAAAAACCTAAAACAATCAAGAGCATCCATGGGTGATTGAGGATGTTACCCAGTGACTAAAAGAAAAGATTCAAGACTCTAGATAGAGAAAGCGCGGCAACGCACCAGTATATTGCAAAACCTATCATCTCGGTGCCCCTGTGTTTAATCATTCCTCTACCCGCGATATTCACAGGACACCCAGCAATTCACTTGTAGTATCGAGCTCTCACTCGAAATTACGCATTGAACCCCTTACAAACTACCTCTCATAATAAACTGATACTTTTAATTGGTCGAATTTGCTTGTCTTAGCTAGTGACACCAACAGACTCATGAACATTCAGTTACAGAATTCCCATTTTATAACAATGCTATATACTGACTGATAAGAATTGGACATAAACTCAAGTACTGTGCAATACAAAGTACTCAGAAAAAAGAGATCATACGGGATCTAACGCATTATAGATAAAGCGAAAACAAAACCTTCTTTCCAATGAAAAAAAGAAATCACAAAATATTGCTTGCGCTGTAATAAAGGATTCACAGCAACGTCTAACATCGCAGGTACAGAATCTATCCACATCCATAAACTCCTGATTGCAAAAAACCAAACTTGATAAAAATAAGAAAAAACAAAAACAGCAACAACTATCATACGTGGAAACCTGCAGTCATACCCCTACCAGTCGCCCTGCGGGAAATAAATATATAAAGGGCAGAATAATAAAAGTTAGAGAAAAAGAAACCATATTGGTAACGAGAAACAGCCATTTAGGATATCAGTAGGAAAGGTAAGAAAAGCTGGAAATCATTTGTGTTGGGGTGTATGCGGATGCTATTCCCTGAAGGTCATGATGGTCGAAAGAGTGAGATGAGGTTGTTGATGAGATGAATGTGTAACAAACCAAGATGGCATTATCAGTGAGTACGATGCATATTCCCGAAGATCTTAGGATGACTGGAAATGCTTGTGCATTAAACGACAAAAAAATCGGCGAGTCGCCCTAAGACAGCGTTTGAATATCCCTGGAGGCTTAACGATGGCGGGTTCAGGCACAGCATCGGGGCTGACGACATTGGCGAGGATAGATACTGAGCGGGGTGCTTCAGGTGGATTCAATGGAGGAGCGTCGGATTGGGGGAGAGGAATGTCTTCTGGTATCTGGCAAATTGAGGCTGGAATAAGGTCTTCCTGTTGGGATAATGAATCCGTTTCAGCTTCCGTGGGAAGAGCGGTAGGGAGGTCGGGAGTAGAATGTCTATGCTGGGGGGTTGGAGACGGATAAGGATTATGATGCTCCGGGTGTGGTGCAGAATCTGCGCCTTCATGTAGATTGGGTTCGGAAAAGAATAATGATGTTCCGGAACCGTTGGGGGACTCATGGGGCTGATAGCCCCGCGTTGCAGGAGGAGATTCATCACACGCTGGTTTCCATTCCGGGCAGCATATGACAGCGGTGTCCGGCCATGCTTATCCGACGAATCGGTATTAACACCCTCCCGGTCCAAGAGCAGCTTCACCACGCCCTCGTTTCCTTTTTCGGCCGCATATTTCACCATGCCCTAGTTTCCTTTTTCGGCCATATGATAGTGGCGTCCGGCCATGCTGATCCGACGAATCGGGATTGACATCCTCCCGGTCCAAGAGCAGCTTCACCACGCCCTCCCTTCCATATTGGACAGCATATGATAGTGGTGTCCGGCCATCCTCATCCGACGAATCGGGATTAACACCCTCCCGGTCCAAGAGCAGCTTCACCACGCCCTCATTTCCATTTCCGGCAGCAAACGATAGTGGTGTCCGGCCATCCTCATCCGAAGAATCGGGATTGATACCCTCCCGGTCCAAGAGCAGCTTCACCACGCCCTCATTTCCATATTGGACAGCATATGATAGTGGTGTCCGGCCATCCTCATCCGGCGAATCGGGATTAACACCCTCCCGGTCCAAGAACAGCTTCACCACGCCCTCATTTCCATTTCCGGCCATATATGATAGTGGTGTCCGGCCATCCTCATCCGACGAATCGGGATTAACACCCTCCCGGTCCAAGAGCAGCTTCACCACGCCCTCATTTCCATGTGCGGCCGCATATAATAGTGGTGTCCGGCCATCCTCATCCGACGAATCGGGATTAACACCCTCCCGGTCCAAGAGCAGCTTCACCACGCCCTCATTTCCATGTGCGGCAGCAAACGATAGTGGTGTCCGGCCATCCCCATCCGAAGAATCGGGATTGATACCCTCCCGGTCCAAGAGCAGCTTCACCACGCCCTCCCTTCCATATTGGACAGCATATGATAGTGGTGTCCGGCCATCCTCATCCGGCGAATCGGGATTAACACCCTCCCGGTCCAAGAACAGCTTCACCACGCCCTCATTTCCATTTCCGGCCGCATATGATAGTGGTGTCCGGCCATGCTGATCCGACGAATCGGGATTGACATCCTCCCGGTCCAAGAGCAGCTTCACCACGCCCTCCCTTCCATATTGGACAGCATATGATAGTGGTGTCCGGCCATCCTCATCCGGCGAATCGGGATTAACACCCTCCCGGTCCAAGAGCAGCTTCACCACGCCCTCATTTCCATTTCCGGCAGCAAACGATAGTGGTGTCCGGCCATGCTGATCCGACGAATCGGGATTAACACCCTCCCGGTCCAAGAGCAGCTTCACCACGCCCTCATTTCCATCTTCGGCAGCAAACGATAGTGGTGTCCGGCCATGCTGATCCGAAGGATCGGGATTAACACCCTCCCGGTCCAAGAGCAGCTTCACCACGCCCTCATTTCCATCTCCGGCAGCAAACGATAGTGGTGTCCGGCCATCCTCATCCGAAGAATTGGGATTGACACCCTCCCGGTCCAAGAGCAGCTTCATCACGCCCTCACTTCCATCTCCGGCAGCAAACGATAGTGGTGTCCGGCCATACTTATCCGACGAATCGGGATTGACACCCTCCCGGTCCAAGAGCAGCTTCACCACGCCCTCATTTCCTTTTCTGGCAGCAAACGATAGTGGTGTCCGGCCATGCTTATCCGACGAATCGGGATTAACACCTTCCCGGTCCAAGAGCAGCTTCACCAAGCCCTCGTAACCACGCGCGGCAGCATAGGATAGTGGTGTCCTACCGATATCGTCGGCCAAATCAGGTTCCACATCTTTCTGCTCAAGAAGTAGCTTGGCGAACGTGAAGTTCCCATGCTTAGTAGCCCAAAGCAATGGTGTTGCGCCTTTAGAATCACGCCCGTTCAGGTCCCATCTCTTCATATCCACCATCGCAATCTCAATTCGGGGAATCCCCATGTATGCGATGCAGTGTAGGCCAGTAAACCCCCGAAGATTAGGATCCCCGCCATTGTAACGATCCCACGCAGACATGAAGTCAACACTCTCTTCTCGGAGGAGAATACTAGCTGATATGTGGTTGGCATCTCGTTGAAGTAGCCGCAAAGCAAGGGGTTCCACGCCTTCTGTCATTTCCTTCTTAGCGTGGAGTCCCCAGTAACACGAAGCATATTGCAGAAACGGTCTTTCCAGCCAGACTTTATGGTTAGTTGGTGAAAGCTCGCAGACGGACCGAAAGTTTAAATAGGTGAGGCATATCTCAGCCATCATCGAGTGAGCTGTAATGAACAGATCGGGGTGCGCTCCAAGATATTCTTGAAGAGTGAAATGGATGGGACGGACTGTTGATGATTGCTGATCAATCGTAATAAGTCCCAAAGTGCATCCCAAAATGGTCCTTATTGACGGGCAATTGTCCATGTTGAGTTCGGTGGTCCCTACTTCCACGGCTAATGCATGGCGCAGCTCTTTCTCTCTTAGCGGCCGCTCGGAATGTGAGATCCACATTAGTGCTTGCATTCCAAGCTTTGCTTTGCTTCCACCTTGCTCTCGTATGCGTTGCAGTGTTGTGTTGTATGCGTCCTGCAAACCAAGCCCATTGGTCATGCTATCAAGTGTCTGTCTCCTCTGATGTATCGTCGTCTGATCCAAGATTGCATCGGCGATGAGGGAAACTAAAAGGAATCTTCATTCGGATGTTAGCACCGAATCTTGAATCTAATAATTATGGAAAGATATCATCGTACATTCCAGAAATAGTCGACGGAATAACCCGTAGAATATCGGCTCGCAGCGAATCGTCCATTATGTCAATCTCTGGATCCTTATCCAATCTCATTTTCAGATACTTCTCGATATCTTCTGTAATTGGTTTAATGGGGATCATAGCAGCAGTTCGGAGACCGTTAAAATATTGCCCAACTTCATCCCGGATGTGTTGCCTGCCGGTAATGAATAGCCGAGTGTTTGGGCACTCCCGGATAATGTGCTGTAAAGAATCCCAAAGTTCTGGCCGATTTTTGACGGGAAACTCATCTAAGGCGTCGATGCAGATAAAGGCTCGTCGAAAAGATGGTAGAGACTTCACGAGCATTGTGCGGATTTCAAGGAGCCGGAGCGCCCGACCATCAACCTGTTTCTTCGCGCGCTGAAAAGCATTTTGTATCTCGACTGGGATCGGATCCAAGCCAGCGACGACTTGCTTCAATAGGGCCCCTAACACAGTAGCCGCAGATTGGCCTTTATGATCATGGAAGTCGCAGTACACACAAGCGACACCCACGTTATCCCCGTCAAATTGATCGCATAGTGTGTCTATCACAAGAGAGCTAGTTTTCACGGCTTTAGCCTCTCGCATAGCATTTCAATAGGGTTGGGTGATTTTACACACCTCATACACGTCTTCCCAACTCCTGGATCCCCATAACAGAATAAGACAGGGTTGACAGCCTCATCCTCGCTCGTATGCCATTTCTTAAACTTGTTGGTTTGAAGAAGCCAGTTTCCTACCCCATCCACGCGGCCATCGCTCACAGTCTGGTGTCTCTCGCGAGGTGCCAAGGGAGACAGCCATTCCAGAATCTCTCGCTTCTCATCTGACATGGATATCTCGCAGTTATTCCACACATTCTTATAACTGTCCGTCACATTGCCGCAGTTGCTGTTGCCGCTGCCGCTGATTGTACATTGTGGGTTTCGATGTGCCGCCTGTTCCATTTCGTTTATTTTTTTTCTTCCGTATCACTAAGTTTTGTTATAGTATCGTGAAGGTAAGAGACTTCTTAGGAGAGGGGACGGATAGAGGGGTATGATAGTGCGAAGAATGGAGAGGACTACATTTATCCTTATGTGATTCTGGCACTACTATACCGCATCCAATCAATACAGTACAAGTATTCCTGTCAAACAAGAGGCTGGAGCACAATCTGAAAGAGGACTGTACATCCATTCAGTTCCCGTTTTTGAAAAGACCTTCCTTGTAGTTTAACTTAGACCTGATTGGCCAATCTTGTCGCGAAACGAGATGTCACATTACACACCATGGCGCCCCACCCAAAAGGGAAGATACAATTTGAAGTCCGAACTCTTAGCAAAGATTCAAGGAGCACAGCTTCACAAGGGAGAAGTTCTCGTGATTGTGTATTCATTCTGTTAAAAAGAGCTTGAAGATGAAGAACGCCTCAGAAACCCATAAATGGGCGAAACAGATGGATTGCAGAGTGTAAAGAGTGTGTAACGTGAGAAATCTTTATGGATCAGAGCCCAACTCTCTATCATGCCACATGTTCCATAACTCTGTTTTATAGATTTTTAATACGTTTGCTAAGCACTGGCAGGTCATGTAAGGGTATATTTTATCTTTTTTTCTTTTTTTCAAAAAAAAAAACTACCGGTATGATACTATCATAACACACAGAACCTTATCGCAAGCGACGGTATCAGGGGGATTTCGCAAAGAAGAATTTTGGACCTTTGAAGTTGTTGCCCTAGCAACAAGTAACTTAATACTGCGCGTGATGGCTCAGTCACTGCCTCGGGTCACTTGCTGTTTTGCTGCAGCTTGACCAATCAAACGTGAATATCAATTTTTGACCCATTATCACAAATTCAAGGCCAATCCCAAGTTTCGCCTCGCTTTTGTTTGGCCAACGAATGACCTGGGGCGGCGACTGAGCCATCACGCACAGTATATGATAGGTTAGGGTTCATGTCCCATTTATGAGATAGCCAGAGACCGTGGACACTAAAAATTTTGTGCTGTGCTGTTTGTTTTTTTTGGTGAGGTAAACAAAGGATAACACCATACGATCTAGCCTTAACCCACTTTGCAACAAGTAACTATTATTGAGAATTGTTTACGTCTCTGAGAATTCCCACTTTCCGCAGCTTATTTGTTACCACCGTAAATAAGGCTGTCACGGTGATAGCGATCACAAATCACTAGCAGCGAACTCCCCCTGTTACAAGCTGGTTTTTCCGAAGTTACAAAGAATTTGGCAGTCGTCGGGAAAGAAGAAAACGTTTTTCTCTTTGCAGAAGTTACATCGTGTTCAAAAACCCACCGTAGCCCATAAGTTGGCCAAATCCAGTTTTCAGTTTTGTTGTTTTGTGTGAAAAAATCGCAGGGTGTATGGGAGCCCGTACATTTGATTTCTTCCTCTCTCTCCATAATCATCTACTGTATCTCGTTCATTGGCCGAACAAGTCCAATTTGTTTGTTTTATTCTTCACCACTTCAACTTAAGGCTACCACGGGAATCTCTAGCTAAGAGCTCGGAAAGAGCTATCACTCCATCATCTGGGAGAAAAAGAGAAGAAAAAAACAATGTAAGATCTTTCCTCTCTTGTGTCCCCTTTCACAAAAAAAAAAAAAAAAAAACTCCCACCTTGACTAGTATGAATACCCCGGCTGCAAGTGAGAAGAAACTTGAAGCTGGAATCGGGATTCTTGAGAAAACGATCACTGATGATGAGAATATATAATCTGGAAAGGCGTGAGAGTGGTTACACTGTGCTCCTCTGAAGGGGGAGATAATATCCGCGAAAGTTAGATCTACTCCCAGTTATCTATTGACATAACTAATTTGGTGCCACAGCGGATAATGTAGGGTGAACGGATTCACTTAAGACTTTTGGACTTGAGTTAGGAGTGGTACCAGGTATGGCCATAAACTTTGTTATCCTGTAAAGTTCAACTCACAAACTAATACCGAAACCAACAGGGGTATATATGATGGTGGTGAGGGAATCCTAATCCTTCCATCGATCACCGCAAAGTTCCTACTTCCTCCGTACACCGCCGAGATGACAAAGGGAGCATAACAAGTGGAGAACATTCTCCCTTTATCGAAAAGCTCCAAAAAAAAAACAACCAACCACCATGCCCGAGATCTTTCGAGCAACTTTAAGTCTTCAACAATACCCTGGTTTTCCAATTTCAAGTGTCATATGTTTAATTGTCAGCTGTAACTTGTAAGAGTGAATAAAAAAAGATTTTTTTGAAGCTAAAAAGGGGAGAACTGCAAGGCCATGAGCTTGATATGAAGGGGATCGAATGTGCCCCTGTTGATCTGTCAAGCGTAGAGAGTAACAGTTGCTACTAGAAAAAAGTTCAACACGTGGTAGGGATTCAAGAGTTTCTTGAAAGAAAAGTGGGAGCAACGGGGTACGAGTTTCATCACGACTCCCAGGAATGTTGATGGTACGTGTTGGAAGTGTTACTTCAATGTGATGAAATGTACACCTGCCGTGCTACCCGGTACACAGGCAAAGGTCAAGTATCATATCACCGTATATGGATACCCCTTATGGATATAAGTAGGAAGGTCTCAGACACATGTTTCTAGACAATACAGCCAACAGATATACACTGTTTTCGCTTCATCCTATCTTCGTTCCCTCACTTCACTCATGACCTCCGACAGTACGCAATTGGTCCACGACTTGATAAATACGCAAAGGGTCCCCATTTACCCGTTTCTAACAGGAATGATACAAATATGAATGCTCTACCAGTTGTCTTTTGAAAAGCGAAGAACGCCAGATTTCGGGTATAAACGGGACAGAGATAGGTGTGTTCACACTCATCGACAATGTTTTTTTTCGCAAGCCACAGCGCGAGCTGCAAGCATATTTTGGACGTTAACAATAAACATATTATGGGAAAAGAAAAAAGCATTTTAGACCCATCAACACGATCGGCCCTTTGCCCTTGTTAAGCATGCATAGTCAATACAGTAACGGAAACCCGGGAAGGAACTGTCTGAGTTTTGTACAGCACGGGGAAATGTAGGAAAAATCTTTCCGGGAAACACGCCGGCGGTCATGAAAAAACACTTGTTAACGTTGGAAAGCTTGGTGAATTAGATTAGATGTAGCTAGTGCCTAATATAGGCGGGGGGAAGAAAACATTCCAAGGTGCATAACGGAGTATAGTATACGATGCATCGAACAGAACCTCCGGTTCTACAACATCTCAACATATCCCCACGTAAAACCTAAAAAATTGCCAACCTCCCCTGCAAGACGTCCAGATCCACCTCCATTCCGTCATCTCCCTTCACGACAGCCTTCTCCATCTGAACCTTTTTGGCGCCCGTAATGACAAACCCGTCGATAAGCCCGGCCAATTCGTCAACAGTCTCCTTTGCCTTCCTGACGTTTTTGGACCTAGTCCAATCGGCCAACTACTTCTGACGCGCGAGATACTGCTTATCTGCCTTGACCTTGCCCGACTTCTTACGCTTCCGCGGTTTCCCCAAGTGATCCTTCCCCGCGGAGCGCGATTTCTTGCAGATGCGGCCGGAGGAGGTTGGAGCAGTGGACTTTTTCTTCTTCTTTTTGGCGGGGTCACGGAAGAGGCCACTATTGACGAGAGTGTCTTCATTGGGGTTCTTGTCGGCCTTGCGGGCATTGCGGGGCTTGCAGGCCATGAGTCTATCGTTTATCTTGAGGGCTTTGATAGGCTTGACTCGTTTGCCGGGCATGCCATATTTTTTTCTCGGAGTTAGCTATAATTGGTTGTTGATCTCGTGTTTTATTTATTTTGACTTTGCAAAGCGCGGTATGAAGGAGGGAGGGATGGAAGAAAGAAATGAATACGTCTACTCCGGTCTTATCCTATCGCAGATAGACTAATCAGGATAGCGTGTCATAGTTTTCTTAAAGCCTACTGGTTTATGACATAAAACATAGGGTGAGAGAATCGGTTGGGGAAGCAAAAAAGAAATGGTACGCCAAATTTACTCTCTGGGAGATAAAGTCTCGGAGAGTTGTGAACCGCGAGGCTTGGAAATCTCATGACAAATGGAAGGTGATGAAATAAAGAAGTGGACAGGACGAGTCAGTGGTGGTATGATATAGTCCGGTGTCATGTTCTTGAGTTCTATTTAGAATTGGTAAAGTATGTTTTTTTCTTTCTTTGTTGGCAGTTGTGATACAGTGCTAGAATTTTGTCATTATTGCTGCTTTGCAATTTTTATGATTGACATGTTCTGGTGGTTGCTACAAATAGCCAATTTCTCTTCCCCCTTCCTCTCTCAACTCCACCCTCTCAACCTCACACTGTCTTAAACACCAATTAGTGTTTGAAAGTCTGGTATTCCATTTGCCCTCCAGCGGTCACCCCCGATCACTCGGTGATCCTTGTCCTAATAACAGACCCGGGTTGATATTTGGAGATGGACATCTTTGATCCAGGCGATAGGTCTTAAGATATATTCGGGTATGCTGCACTCTGTTATTGTGAAGGAAAACTCTCCTATATCTTTTCAGATAGATCTTTCTGGTTAGTTATCGTCAAAGCTAGTCCTTTGCCGTAGCCTTGCCAGTGTTATGTTTCATCTGGTTTAGTTTTTTCTTAGACCTTCAAATCGAGTCTGGTCATTATCTTCCTTGGCCTGTCACACCCAATCAATTACCAGATTCCCTTTGAGATAATAGTACCGCCACGGGCTTCCAAGGTCTACTATCATATATGCCGTCCCTAACAATCATTGATTAGAGTGAGCGAAAGGAGCAAGTCACAAGTGCTTGCATCCGGTATCTGCCAGGACGGTTGATCGGATAGAACTTGGGCAGACTCGGTCTACCCGTAATTCTAGTCTATCCAGTCCTGGCCCAGATTTTTCACTAAGGGAGTTTTGTCAGAAACCAGATTACCTTCCCGACACCTGTGATGGAGCATATAAAAAACCTAAAACAATCAAGAGCATCCATGGGTGATTGAGGATGTTACCCAGTGGCTAAAAGAAAAGATTCAAGATTCTAGAGAAGACAAGGCAACGCACCAGTATATTGCAAAACTTATCATCTCGGTGCCCCGGTGTTTAATCATTCCTCTACCCGCGATATTCACAGGACCCCCAGAAATCCACCTGTAGTATCAAGCACTCACTCGAAATTAGGCATTGAACCCCTTACAAACTACCTCTCATAATAAACTGATACTTTCAATTGGTCGAATTTGCTTTTGTCCGAGCTAGCGACACCCACCAACGGATTCATGAACATTCAGTTACAGAATTCCCGTTTTATAACACAATGCTATATACTGACTGATAAGAATGGGACATAAACTCAAGTATTATACGATCTTGGCGACATAATTCGTCGGCAGTCTGGCACCCCACACCCAAAATGCACAACTTTAATGATTTACAGCTCTCCCATGAACAATATATAATTAAAGTAACATCATGGATTCTGCGATTGCTCGGGCTTTTTCAGTAAAAATTGTGTGATTTTTGCCAGCCTTGTGTTGGGGCTGATGGCGATAAGATTGGCTTGTAGGTTGTTTCAAAGTGCCTTTTATATGGGAGTCCCATATAAAATTCTAGGTGTCTTTTGCCCACCATCAAAACTTCTGATGTTATGCCCTCAAAATCTATTGATAGAACTTGATCTTTTAGCAGAGTAAGTTCAATATGATTCTGAAAGATCTAGTGAGTTTTAATATTTATTATCAAAGTGATCAAGTAGAGATTTCTGGATGCGAAGTTGCTCATTTTTGGTGTAAAATGCCAAACTGCCGACGAATTGTGTCGCTAAGCTCGTACAATACAAAAGTACTCAGAAAACAAAGAGACCATACGGGTCTAATGCATTATAGATAAAGCGAAAACAAAACCTCCTTTTCTATGAAAAAAAGATATCATAAAATATTGCTTGTGCCGTAATAAGGATTGACAGTAACGTCTAATATCGCATGCATACAAACTATCCACATCCATAAACTCCCGATTGTGCAAAACATACTTGATAAAAATAAGAAAAAAAACAAAAACAGCAACAATTATCATACGTGGAAACCTGCGGTCATACCCCCACCGGCCGCCCTGCGGGAAATTAATATATAAAGGCAGGCAGAATAATAAAAGTTAGAGAAAAAGAAACCATACTGGTAACGAGAAACAGCCATTTAGGATATCAGTAGGAAAGGTAAGAAAAGCTGGAAATCATTTGTGTTGGGGTGTATGCGGATGGTATTCCCTGAAGGTCGTGATGGTCGAAAGAGTGATGTGGATGTTGATGAGATGAATGTGTAACAAACCAAGATGGCATTATCAGTGAGTACCATACATAGTCCCGAAGATATTAAGATGACTGGAAGTGCTTGTGCATCAAACGACGGAAAAACCGGCGAGTCGCCCTAAGACAGCGGCTGAATGTCCCTGGAGGCACAGCATCGGGGCTGACGACATTGGTGAGCATGGATGCTGAGCGGGGTGGTTCAGGTGGATTCGATGGAGGAACGTCGGATTGGGGGAGAGGAATGTCTTCCGGTATCTCGCGGATTGAGGCCGAAATGTCTTCTTGTTGGGGTAATGAATCCGTTTCAGATTCCGTGGGAAGAGTGATAGGGATGTCGGGAGTAGGACGTCTATGCTGGGGGGTTGTAGACGGATAAGGATTATGATGCTCCGGGTGTGACGCAGAATCTATTGCGCCTTCATGTAGATTGGGTTCGGAAAAGAATAATGGTGTGTCGGAATTGTTGGGGGACTCGTCGGGGTTGATAGCCCCGCGTTGCAGGAGGAGATTCGCCACACCCTGGTTTCCATTCCGGGCAGCATATGGCAGCGGTGTCCGGCCATCCTCATCCGAAGAATTGGGATTGACACCCTCCCGGTCCAAGAGCAGCTTTACTACGCCCTTCCTTCCACCTTCAGCAGCAAACGATAGTAGTGTCCGGCCATGCTCATCCGAAGAATCGGGATTGACACCCTCCCGGTCCAAGAGCAGCTTCACCACGCCCTCATTTCCATACAAGGCAGCAAACGATAGTGGTGTCAGGCCATGCTGATACGACGAATCGGGATTGACACCCTCCCGGTCCAAGAGCAGCTTCACCACGCCCTCATTTCCATACCAGGCAGCAAACGATAGAGGTGTCCGGCCATCCTCATCCGAACAATTGGGATTGACACCCTCCCGGTCCAAGAGCAGCTTCACTACGCCCTCATTTCCATCTCCGGCAGCAAACGGTAGTGGTGTCCAGCCATGCTGATCCGACGAATCGGGATTAACACCCTCCCGGTCCAAGAGCAGCTTCACCACGCCCTCATTTCCATACAAGGCAGCAAACGATAGTGGTGTCAGGCCACCCTCATCCGAAGAATCGGGATTGATACCCTCCCGGTCCAAGAGCAGCTTCACCACGCCCTCATTTCCTTTTCTGGCAGCAAACGATAGTGGTGTCCGGCCATGCTGATCCGACGAATCGGGATTAACACCTTCCCGGTCCAAGAGCAGCTTCACCAAGCCCTCGTAATCACGCGCGGCAGCATATGATAGTGGTGTCCTACCGATATCGTCGGCCAAATCAGGTTCCACATCTTTCTGCTCAAGAAGTAGCTTGGCGAGCGTGAAGTTCCCATGCTTAGCAGCCCAAACCAATGGTGTTGCGCTTTTAGAATCACGCCCGTTCAAGTCCCATCTCTTCATGTCCACCATCGCAATCTCAATTCGGGGAACCCCCATGTATGCGATGCAGTGTAGGCCAGTAAACCCCCGAAGATTAGGGTCCCAGCCATAGCAACGATCCAGCCAAGACATGAAGTCAACATTCTCTTCTCGGAGGAGAATACCAGCAGATATGTGGTTGGCATCTCGTTGAAGTAGTCGCAAAGCAAGGTGTTCCACGTCTTCTGTCATTTCCTTCCTAGCATGTAGTCCCCAGTAACACGAAACGTATTGCAGAAACGGCGTTTCCAACCCCATGTTGTCCTTAGTTGGGGAAAGCTCGCAGACGGACCGAAAATTTAAATACGTGAGGCATATCTCAGCCATCATCGAGTGAGGTGAAACGAACAGATCGGGGTGTGCTCCAAGATATTCCTGAAGAGTGAAATGGATGGGACGGACTGTTGATGATTGCTGATCAATCGTAATAAGTCCCAAAGTGCATCCCAAAATGGTCCTTATTGACGGGCAATTGTCCATGTTGAGTTCGGTGGTCCCTACTTCCACGGCTAATGCATGGCGCAGCTCTTTCTCTCTTAGCGGCCGCTCGGAATGTGAGATCCACATTAGTGCTTGAATTCCGAGCTTTGCTTTGCTTCCACCTTGCTCTCTTATGCGTTGAATTGTTGTGCCGTATGCATCCTGCAAACCACGCCCACTGGTCATCTCATGAAGTGTCTGTCTCCTCTGATGTATCGTCGTCTGATCCAAGATTGCATCGACGATGAGGGAAACTAAAAGGAATCTTCATTCGGATGTTAGCACCGAATCTTGAATCTAATAATTATGGAAAGATATCATCGTACATTCCAGAAATAGTCGACGGAATAACCCGTAGAATATCGGCTCGCAGCGAATCGTCCATTATGTCAATCTCTGGATCCTTATCCAATCTCATTTTCAGATACTTCTCGATATCTTCTGTAATTGGTTTAATGGGGATCATAGCAGCAGTTCGGAGACCGTTAAAATATTGCCCAACTTCATCCCGGATATGTTGCCTGCCGGTAATGAATAGCCGAGTGTTTGGGCACTCCCGGATAATGTGTTGTAAAGAATCCCAAAGTTCTGGCCGATTTTTGGTGGGAAACTCATCTAAGGCGTCGATGCAGATAAAGGCTCGTCGAAAAGATGGTAGAGACTTCACGAGCATTGTGCGAATTTCAAGGAGCCGGAGCGCCCGACCATCAACCTGTTTCTTCGTGCGCTGGAAGGCATTTTGTATCTCGACTGGGATCGGATCCAAGCCAGCGACGACTTGCTTCAATAGGGCCCCTAACACGGTAGTCGCAGATTGGCCTTTGTGATCATGGAAGTCGCAGTACACACAAGCGACACCCACATTATCCCTGCCAAATTTATCGCATAGTGTATCTATCACGAGAGAGCTAGTTTTCACGGCTTTAGCCTCTCGCATAGCATTTCAATAGGGTTAGGGTGATTTTACACACCTCATACACGTCTTCCCAACTCCTGGATCTCCATAACAGAATAATACAGGGTTGACAGCCTCATCCTCGCTTGTATGCCACTTCTTAAACTCGTTTGTCTGAAGAAGCCAGTTTCCTACTCCATCCACGCGGCCATCACTCACAGCCTGGTGCCTTTCTCGAGGTGCCAAGGGAGACAGCCATTCCAGAATCTGTCGAGTTATTATGACACTAGGGATCTAGAGTATATTTTTGCAACGTTTTAATATTGTATGGTTGTTTTTGAAGCATCACCTCGCTCGTTCTACCATCTCGTAGACAGTAAGAAGCAAGTAAGCGAGTGATCTTTCATGAAGAGCTGTTTCTATATCGCGAGATTCAAGCTGAAATCTAAAGAGCAGTGGGAAAGTAGATGAGTGAAATTTGTGCCTCGCCGAGTCTCGTATAACTGCACAAATCCGCATGTGTCTGCCTTCCTCACGGCCCTCCGGAAAGGTGTATACACGAAGTGCTTCGACAGCTGCCACACCTTGTCGTCTTCCAACCTCCAGGAAGATCGCACATGGTCACGTGCGCACTCAACCGCTTCGCTTCCTGCCACCCACTTGCGCTCTCATCCTGATCCTCACTCATCCCCATTCCTCTACTCTCTTCTTCTCTCTCATCCTTTACCTCCCCTCCGCCATGCTCTTTCATCTCCCCTTGCTGTCTTTTAAAATTCCGTCTTTGCTCTTCCTAACTAGCCCTTTACTTCTTTACTCAACCCGCTTTACCGCTAGTCATTGCCATCTTTTAACATTCTCCGAGCCATGGATAAGTCAGTATATTTTGTTTAATTGTTTCTTTGTCTTCTAGTCTGCTTTCCTGTCTCTCCATTCTCAAGATTTCCACCTTAAATCTAGCTGTTCGGAATCTTCATTCCTACCTCAGAGGAATTAGTGCTTGTCGTCCTCACTTGCTGACAATTCTCTCCTACACTTAGTTCACTCCCGAAAAAGAGGAAAGAAGACATGGATCCTCACTCTAAAGAACAAAAACGTCAGGATAGTGAGGCTGCTGGAATAAGCCGCCCACAGTTTTCTGGCCCAAATACCCTATCTATCCTCTCTTAGGTTTTCAACTCTACCGTGACGAATCAGAGCCAGAAGACAGTCAAGTTTCGGAATACTCAGAAGTACATGAAGTAAACAGAGATTTCTTGTTACCACTGCCCTCCGTCCTCACCATCTCTCCTGTGTTATAATAATTGGGCGAAGCCCAATCATATAGTTTGCCTTCCTCCTCCTCATAAACAGATTTGGTAGGTTAGGGTTACCGTAATGGTGGAAGGTGGTCAAAAAAAAAAAAAAAAAAGTGAAATCCACGTTAATTTACAATGTTGCATTGAGCCTCAAGTCATGTCAAGCCACAAAGTTACTATGGTGAGCCACAAAGTTCTGTTGAGCCGGAAAGTTGTGTTGAGGTGCCCAGGTTGTGGCTAGTAGCCACAACCTTGGCACGAGTAGATCTTGTAATGTGTAACCGCTACATAGTCAACGCTACTTTCAAAGAGGTAGAAAGACAAGCTCAAAATTCTGCTTCAAGTTCTGACTCACCCTCTAACTTTATATCTCCAAATTTCTAAACCCGTAGGTCTGCCATCAATGCCTCACCTCTTATACTCGTTTCCACTCCCAAGAATTTCAACATTGATTATTCCATATCGCTCAGCAAGAGTTCCCAGCAGTCTTACGACCCCTGCAGGCTGACGAGAGGACGTCAATCCGAACACACCAGACACCACATTTGGCCAAACACTGCTCTGCTGGGCGGCTGGGAATGGCCATGACGGGGTAGTAAAAACGCTCTTGGCACGAGAGGACGTCAATCCGAACACGCCAGACACCGAAGATGGCCGGACCCCGCTCTTGTGGGCCGCTATGTGCGGGCTGTCGAAGTAGTCAAGATATTTTTAGAACGAGAAGACGTCCGCATCGACACACCCGATAACAAGAACGAAACACCACTATCATTGGCTCTCTCTAAAGGATACAATCAGGTTGTCAAAATGCTACAGGATCGGATCAATGGTATAATAACTCCGCCACAGTTGGTACTGCAAGTGATGCAATAACCTCGGAGTCTTCTGGACATGGCGTGGAATGTGTTGTGGATATGCAGTCCGGAGGTGGTGATCTTGGTACAGACATCGCTGACCTTGACGGTTAAAAAACACTTTCATCAGCCAACCTCGACGAGGGGAACGGATCTTGGATTGCAATGACTCTGGCCCTTCATCTAGTGAGAGCCACCTCTCCTCAACTGAACTCTCCAATCTGCCTCCACCCCCTCCCCAATTGCCTCCCAACGGTTCTCTCAGGAACACCGCCACCCAGCCCCACAACTCTCGGTCACTTCTTCTGATCCCGGTCGACAGGTATTTGATCTTCTCCTTCATTTGCCTTCTGGCCTTTCTTATTTACCTTCTTCCTTTATTGTTACCAATTATATTCTCATTGTAAAAATGATTCCCGAGGGATAGTATCGGTGTTAACACGGCCCTATCGATTCAGATGTAAATAGAGTTCGATATTCAACGTTTACTATTAATTCTTTATAATCCCGTTCTTTACATCCCCACATCCCCACATCTCCACATCTTCTTCTTTTCGCTATCTTTTCCGTTGGAGTTCTGGTTAGACTCACTGAATATTCTCCATTTTCTCTTGTTCTTGATTCTTGTACTCTACCGCTTAATCTTTGTCTCGTGGCTTTTGACGGCGATGTCAATGTATGATACTACTAGTATAAGGTACGCCCCATTTCAGTCAAGCTGCTCTCAATTGACTGTAAGCTTAAGCTACGGAAGCCCATCCATATATTCACAAATTGCTTGTTCATCTTTGCCCATTCATTCCGTTACTACCATTATCATCCTATATTCCGTGTTCAGGCTTTCATATCGTGGCGCTGGCTACTCAGTAGAGGCGGCAAGATCAATCTCTTGAACCCTGACCCTAACTAATCACAATTCAACCGTTTTTTTTACTTTCTCCATTCTACTTTTTTTAACTAAAGTTGTCAACGAATGTAAGCAAAGTAAACAATTCACCATTTCATGAACACAACCACCCTACCACGAGGATATCGACAATCCGGTTCACAGCGAGTCATTGGCCGGCGGAACCTTAATTTCCGTAGTAGTTTACCGGTAGTCATCTGTCACGTCCTGTGGTGTAATCTGTACTCCCCGACAACACTACCTGTGACATTATCACCTGATTCCACCCATTTGACTTCCATATACTACCGCTATTTCTAGGAAATGTTTAACTACACTGCTAAGTCACTGACATATTATATCAAATGATTGCCGTTTTATCATATGGTAGCACCAGATTCATGTTGTCAGATATATTTTACCTAGGCAAAATGTGAGAAGAAATTAAATTGTTTGAAATCATTTTCAAGCAATATCATATGACAGAATATGGAATGAGAACATTGGGGTGTAGGAATACTAATATGTTATAAAAGAATTATTACATAACTTTACACTAAAAAAAAAAAAAGGTACTGAATAATATAGTCATATCATGTCTATCTAATCATATTTGTACTGCACAGTTCTTAGTAAGTATATGATCTCAGTGTACAATCTAATCCAGCCTCTCTCTGAGTCTTTCTTGCTTGCTTTTGCTCAAACCTCTATGCCCAGCAATAATGAGGCATCCCTGGCGAGTCAGGTGGAAGAAAAGGAAGAAACAAAGGAAAAAATGATTGGCAATATACCTGCAGGAGTGACCAAAGTACTCGAGGTCTCAAGTGGGACCTTACTAGTATATGAGTACTAATGCCTTCATATTTTCCCATCTTGGTTTTACATTGACTAATTATAGCTCAAGCCATCATTCCTCCATGCTACTTGCATGGCTAAGTTGAAGCTGGGCTCCTCCTTTCAGTAGTTATCAACCAATGAATGATAGGCCTACACTTAACCAGATTATTAAGATATAAATACAGTACAGATAGAGATTCAACTGCCTTCTGTTGGTGCTGATGGGCTTGTTTTATCTGGTACTTAGTGTGCTTGTCCATTTTCTACCAAACCTATCATGGAGAATAACTCTTTAGACTCGGAGCCTTTCATGAAACGCCTGACCCTTGTAATTAGATGATACCTCCTGGAGCACCAGCAATTCCTCTTATGTATTTGCTAGGATCACCTTTGCTCTATTGATAGTTTGCCTACTTGCACCCACTGTCTATGTGGTGTGCTGACTTCTACTTTCTACATTCTACAGTATATCAAAATTACATCATATATCCTGGAAGTCTGCTCCACTCTTATTACTCTGTTGATCACTGCAGAAACAAGGTACCTAGATTCAATTCAGCCCTGTGAGTATCAAAATATATTCAGACTATATATTAAGTGCTAGTATATTATTCCTGTGGATGTAGTATTTGAGTTTATAACTTAAAAGCATTCACTATATATATTGGCATACCATTATGTTTCCAAATCTGTACTGAGGTTTTTTCTCTCTCCTCAATCTGACTATCTTGAACATATGCTGGCCCACAATCTATCCCACATAAATGCTGTACATTTAGTAAATTAATACTAGACAAATCAGAATTAATACTCAAACTTGCCTGACTATCTTGGCCAAGTTGTGGTTGTAATACTAACAATCCTCCAAGAAGTGCCTGCTCAAACCTATGTATAAAATATTCTAGTACTGCCAACTCTTTAGAAATAAATGAGGTAACATCTTCACTACCAATCCTCATAATTCTTATAAGAAGAAAACTATGTACTCTGTAGTGCTTATGATTATATAATACAAATGAAGTACCAGCAGTAATGTTTCCTTGTTTGGTACACATTTTATCCTGTAAACTAATTTTATTACAATAAAATAAATTCCCATAAGTATTCTTTATCCATTGAGAAACCAAAGCAAGGAGTTTAGGAGACATCTGTGATTGTATTCTGAGAGTAGAAGGGGTATGGAGTAGTTTTTTAGGGGGGTTATCCAATAGTTCTTTTTTTCCAAACTTAAATAAAGAAACAGGTAATGGTCTTTGAAACATTTCCTTTAAAGCTAGTCCACTGGTAGTAAGTAAATTTGTTATAGGATCTACCCAACAACCATCTTGAATGACAAATTTGAATCCCTCAAAGGAAGCAAAGTGGTAAGCAAGGTCCTTACTTGCAGCCTGACGATTGCTGTATTCTAATTGGAGCCTAATAGTTGAGTTCATTGCTTCTTCCTCTTCAACATGACTGTTGGCCAATACTCCAAATCTCTCAATCCAGTATGATACGTGATTTAGGAGATGATATTTTGGCTTATTAGATGGTGATGATATTGGTGGTTTATTTATTCGCTGATTTTCTCTACCATAAAAATCTCCTCGAGTCTGTCCTGTTGGGAGTTTAAACTCTACCCAATCTTGAATTCCACTCATCATATCGACGATGTATATATCAAGCTGGTCAGTCCAGTATGGAAGGTTGGAAATCGATGATTGGTAAAGAAGTAGGTTGAGCTTACTTACAGTAACTACCAAATTGGTGAGAATGGTTTCCTCAGTAGCACCATCATTGTTTGGTATTCCAGTGAATTCTCTATTTCTTCTTTGATTGCCATATAGCCATGCATCAGTCCTTGGTTGGAGGAATTGTAAGCAAATAAATGGTGCAACTTAGGCAAATAATTTGTAATGTTTGCCAACAAATGATCCATGCCAGTTCACAACCCAACGCCCTGTAATAGTCTCAGAGAAGCCATCCCAAGAGAGGGAGTTGATAAATAGTTTTAACTCTGGGTTGTATTTTTTAACCAATTTTGAATTAAGAAAAGCTTGAGTAATATGCTTTAGTTGACCAAGGAGTCAGGTGTGAAGGCATTCAAATGGTTGGTCAAGATGTGGATCAAATCCCAGTACCTCATATAATGGACTGATTTGGCAGGTAAGACCAGTACCTAGTTTTATACCTTGGATATTTGGTAGGTTAAATTGGTAGTCTTTACTCCAAGCATTAAGTAATTTGATCGTGCATGCCTTGTTGTGAAATAGGACAACTGTCCAGTTTTGGATATTTGTGCTAGTATTGGTACGCTCTTTCTTATTAAAAAGGCAAGCATGACATGGGAAATCTGATTTCCATAAATGGTTTGCTAATGTTGAAGATGCAGGGTTGTCTCCCTTTACCATAAGTAGTGAACCTGTAATTATGACACTATTTTTGTTATTTGCATCATAATGTTAGGATTGCCTATACAATCACTCCTATTATATAACCGCGCAACAGGCAACGAAGATAAATGACTATTATTGTATTGTACTGGAAGGGGATAAATACTCAGAGTCGTATTTATTCTTTACTTAATCTTCCTAAGACTAAGTTCTTATCTTTTACTTAGTCTTCCTAAGATTAAGTTCGCATCTTTTACTTAGTCTTCCTAAGACTAAGTTCTCGTATTTGTATTAGTCTTCCTAAGACTAAATTCTCGTAATCGTACTTTATAAGTAAAGAGAGTAAAGGTGTTTTATATTCATAAAGTCGTAAAGTTATATCTAGGAAATAACTTAGGTGGTTGCGTGAAGAACTAACTACTAGGTCCTATCCTCCTCCTTATATAGTCCTTCCCCCAACCCGCTTACAAATCAATAACTATTATGAGTCACAACTGTGACTCATACATTCGCGTAACATAATAACCACATGACCATAAATTGGTCATGTGTGAAACTCACATGACTTCTAAATAAGTCATGTGCGCAAAATTAACTAATAACTTCAAACAAGTTATTGCGTAATTAAATCAAATATAATAACTATGACTCACAAGTGCGAGTCATATGTGAAACTCACATGACCTAATTGGTCATGTGTGCGAAAACATTACAAACCTATGACCTCATAATTATGAGTCATGTGAAAACCCTTTTCCACGCTAGGTTTGTAACACTAGCTCCCCCTTCCCTATGGCCTAAGTCCCATTAGGCCAACGGTCCATCATCCCTTTTCTCCGTCAATTTGTCCAATCTTACTGCCAATTTTCGTATCTCTCTGTTGTTTTTTTCCGTCGTTTCCCTTAGCAATTTGTTCTCCCTCTCTTTTATTTCTAATTTCCTTTCCGAAATTATCACCTTCCATTCTGCCCATCCTGCTCTTATCCGTTGGATTCTCACGTCTCTTTCTAGCTTTATTTTTTCCCTTTGGAGAGTCCTTCCCGTCCTTTCCCACATTTTCGCCTGTCCTTCAAAGAGATTCCGATCTATCCGGGCCTCGTCCACCATTTCTTGTACGTGCCTTAGTCGTTCGTATAGGCCCATTATCGTATCCTGATCTGTGGTGTGGCTCGGTTCTGATTTCATTTCTTCTTATTTCCCCCAGGTTACACTTTTCTCTTTCTTGACTTTTGGCCAAAGTTTTTTGCCCCCCCTTCTCTTTGTTTTCGTCCCTGAAAACTTCTCCTGTTTTGCCGTCAAAAGGATGTTGTTGTCGCATGGCGACCATGGCGGCGTATGTGGGGATGGGGAAGTGGGTGGGAATCTTTCCCATGTCGTTATGGGTGGTGACTGTGGTGACGACGGCGAGGGGGTTCTGTGTTCTTCTCGTGGCCAGTAGTTTGCTCCTTCCTTTTCCGTGAAGTGTATTTGCCATCCATCGTCGTAGCAGCCCGTCCAGCTTTTCTGGTTGTGTTCTTTTTGTTCGGGTGTAGTTTGCCTGGATGCGGGGAGATCTGCTAGATTGATCCAATCTTTGTCGCTCATTTGTTCTTCCTCTTTGACCAGGCTTTCCTGGGTTTTCTCGGTGAAAGTGTTCGATTGCATGTTTGGCATTACTAAAGTTCTCAGCTGAGTACCACACTAAGTCGTGGTTAGGAGGATATCCTGTCCACTTAGCTCGG
>ML120396.1:0-103943 GCA_003788595.2 Choiromyces venosus 120613-1
TTTGCTTATTACACCCTTTGATCAAGATAAGATTTGAATTCTTGTTATCAGATGTTGTTATCAGATGATCTGATCGGACTTTTCAAATTTTCGTTGTACAGTACATAAGTAGATAGAGTATATGCCTGGGCCCATAGAGCTCATTTGGGCCAGTTCAAAAGCTTATGTTCAACACCGCTAACCTAATTTTGACCCCATCGGTTGTCCTTACCTGGAATTCAAGATCAGCCTTACTTGTACTTTTAATTCCCTCCCAAGACTTCTAGAGATAAAGTTAGTAGATCTCTTTACTTTCCGGGAGGCCTCGATTGGCAAGCAATCAATATTTAGACCGTGTGAGCCCTCAGCGAGGCATGGTATGTCTTGGCATCAACCAAACCGCACGTTATTTCACCTTTCACCAAAGCCAACGCATTCTTTTCTTTCCCTTCAATTAATACAAACAAATGGTTCGTCAATTGGGGGTCATTTCCATGTATATTTCGAATAAAATCCAACTGCTTGCTGAACCGAGTCTTTACCTCCAGATGTCACCTTTTAAAAGCTTCTTCCCATCTTTTTCCAAGTGTCTCATGTGGATTTCTCTTTTATACAACGGAGGTGGCAATTTCACCCAACTGCCATATTGTTGGAGGAAATCTAAGGTGGCAGCAAAAGTAGCACTGTTCTATAATTACTCCCTCCTCCTCCTTGGGCATAAGCTTCTGCCTTCATTGGCCCTCTTCTTCTTGGTTTTTTCTTCCTTGTCGGCAATGCATAACTGTAGCTGGGGCTGCTCCTACCACTGCCACAGCAATTGTAAGACTTGGAGCTGTTCCGGTAGCTGCCATCTCAATGGCCATTTGTTCTTGTACTTGTACTAGCCGTTTTCAAAAGTATCCGGATGCCTTGGCACCAAGACATTTAGCAACCTCAGCTATCTCGCCTGATATCTTGGCGCCAAGGCATCCGGATACTTTTGAAAATGGCTAGTACTGGAATTGTGCTGTCTTTTGAAGGATTTGAAGGCATGATTGAGGTATTTAGTATGAAAGAGATAGAATGATATGTCATATGTTTGATTTTGTCAGTTTTGCTTGGAATTCAATGGCAAAATTCATTTTACCTACTATTCTAAAATGCCAAGTTATGCCGCGCCTCGCTGAGGGCTCACACGGTCTACAGGCGCGGGCTCCTCACACCATAAGAGAAAATGCATCTTTCCAAGTAGCGGCTCTGCAAGTGTCTTGGAAACAGATTTTACTTTCGGTAGCATTAGCCGAGTGCAACCACTTCCGAAGAAAACCAGTAAATGGTTAAGGGCCCTTTGGCGGGAAAACTTTACAAAATTTGTCACTCGCTCTTGCTTTTTACACCAAAAATGATATTTTTCATCCCCTTAGAACATAACAACTAGCATTTCTGGGTCAATTATTGCCTGAGCTTGTAAATGGGAGGTTTTATCTAATGCGAGCAACATATGGAAATTTCAGATAATTTCCCGCTGATTTGAGTTGTGTGTGAATATTTGAAGTCAACAATGTTCGGATTGTGTGCCTTTTTCCATGGGCACTCGTTTAAATCCATAGTGGTTATGCAGATATTTAGATTCGTGTCGGGTGGTATGTCGGACAGTGAGATACTGCTGGCAGTGCTGAGATCAGTGCAGTAAGAATCGAGTAGTTTGAGTTCCCTTGCGGGTATCTGTTCCTGACATACCTTCCGAAGCGACATAAGTTACCACCCGACACGATTCTAGAGCTTCTCTACACCCAATTACCTCCAGCAGACAAGTGCTAACTTAATTGATAAAATAGTAATCAGATCTTGAAACCTTCGGCTCTTAACTACTTGGAGATATATATCTCGTAATGCATGAGAGTTAACATGGAAAGTGCAAAATTACAATGGCCATTTTTCACCGTTTTGTTGTGGTTTTGTTCTGTTGTGGATGAACTACCATAATTTGTCCGAGAACCATACAAACCATGGTTCTGCAACAATGGTTGGAAGTTTTGTGCACGCCATGGTATATAACCAGGTCACACAAATTGGAGTAAAATATTTTGACTTGATTTCGGAGAAAAACGGCAAATCCGTGTTGAATTTCAATCGATTAAGATCTAATTCCTGTCCACCATGGTTTATAAACAATGTCTATCAAACAGACCAGTAGTTTCAAACCATGGTTTGAAACCCTAAACACGTCGCGCCAAACAGTCTCAACTTGTCCACAGGATCCATAATAAAAATTCGATGTCCACGCGATAGCAAGAAATTGATGAAAAGGAAATAAACATGGAGAAATAAAGAGAAGCCACCTCCGAATGCTCCGAATGAACAAAATTCATTCCTTGAAATGGTAAAGAAACAAGTAAAACTCCTAGGTATGCTATGCCGGCTTTACACAAACGCCCCCACACACCTCCGTAGCAAAAAAAAAAGGGGATGGAAACGCCCAGTATATACAGTGGTTGAGATAAACACGAGAGAAAAAAATATACAATGTTAATAGCAGTAAAACCCTCAACCTTCATGAGCAGTATATCGTACATTCACTAAACCCAACATCTATTCCCGCAGAGTCACCAGTTTCTCGCTATGCAAGTTGTGGGAAGCCGTGCGGCCAGTGAGAGCTCTGACTAAATTAAGCGGTGCAGATGTTGGAATCGGAATACAAATGGAGTGAAATAGGAGATTTCAAGGCTTGGAGGAGAGTAACAGTAATCTAGGAAGGGAGAAAATAGTTAAAAAGAAATTCCATCAGGCAACATAAAACCACGGGCGCCTATGACAACTAAAAAAGCGGGCAAGAGAGAATGATGAGTGGTTATCATTTTTTGGCAAGAGACGAGAGAAAGGCTTGCGCAGAAAATTCCGGAAGCGGACCGTGTGAGAACGGTGAGTGAATGCTCCGCCGATGCCAAATGGTGTCCTAGGGGTGGGTATGGGATTTTTGGGAGGTGGGATCCAAGTGTTGGATTTGAGATCGTGAGACAGGGTGTCGGTCGTTTGCGCAGGGACGTCCGAAGCTGGAACGGCTGGCAGGGATGAGGTTCCAATGCTGTGTTGAGAAGATCTGGTGTTGAGCACATCAGATTGAGAAGGAGGTTGAACTACCGGATTTGCCTCTTCATTGCGGATGGGAAGACTAGGAGCCGGAGTACTGCGAACTTGTGCAACAGTCTGGGTAGCTAAATGGGCCTGGAATAGCTCCACTATTGCCACATGTTCACCTCGAGAAGCCCAGAAAAGTGGGGTCATGCCACGATTGTCTGGTAAAGCAGGATTGACCGTGTCGAGTTCCAGAAGTATCTTCACAACTTCCTCCTTTCCATGTCCAGCAGCGTAGGAAAGTGATGTTCTCCCTTCGTTGTCCTGTGATTCAGGATTGACCTCACCCCAGTCCAGAAGCATCTCCACTAGTTCCTCCTCTCCATCCTCGGCAGCGTGGGAAAGGGGTGTTCTCCCAGCGTGATCTCGGGAGTCGGGATTAACTTCACCCCGTTCCAGAAGCATTTTCACTACTCCCTCCTCTCCACACACGGCAGCGTAGGATAGTAGTGTTCTCCCTTTATGGTCTTGTGATTCGGGATTGACCTCATCCCGTTCCAGAAGCATCTTCACTACTCCCTCCCTTCCATTCAAAGCAGCGTAGGAAAGTGGTGTTTTCCCTTTGTTGTCTCGTGACTCGGGATTGACCCCATCCCGTTCCAGAAGCATTTTCACTACTTCCTCCTCTCCACCCTCGGCAGCATAGGATAGTAGTGTTCTCTCTTCGTCGTCCTGTGAGTCGGGATTGACCTCATCCCGTTCCAGAAGCATCTTCACTACTCTGCTATGCCCTCCATGGACAGCCCAGGACAGCACTGTTCGTCCGCATTTTGAGTCTTTGGTGTTTGGGTTGGCATTCTTGCGTTCCAACAGTATCTTTATAATCCCTTCATGCCCATTGCTCGCGGTCCAGATGAGGGGTGTACAGCCACAGAAATCGATTCCTTCTACATCTAAATCTTTCTCCTCGATTAAACAATTCAAAATCTCATCCATTCCAAGATACGCCACGTAGTGAATTCCCATGAATCCCTTTGGTTCCTTATCATATATCAAGTACCTCGTGTTAGAATCTGAACGCAGGAGAAGCTTGGCCGAGATATGGCTGTCAAATCGGTGGAAAAGCTGTAGGGCAAGTGATTTTACGCTATCGGTAGTTCCGTGGCGTGCATAAACTCCCCAATAACGGGAGGCGTGTTGTAGGAAGGGTGTTGTGGAGGGTGCATTGTCCAAAGTAGTAGGGAGTTTATTTACGCAATCAAAGTTGAGATACGTGAAGCACACCTCCGCCATTTTTGCATACGGGTTGTGAAACGTTTCGGAATGGCCGTGGAAATATTCCTGAAGGGTGAAGTGTACCAAGCGTACTGTGGATTCCGCTTGATCCACAGTAACTAGCCCAAGGCAAGAGGCCAGTAAGGTCTGCGTGGAAGGGATGTTATCACGCGTAACGTCGGCAGATTTCAATTTCACTCCGAGAGCATCGCATAGCTCATCCACCTTCATTGGCCTCTCTGAATGCGAAATCCACATTAATGCGGCCTTCCCAAGTTTCGCTTTGCCCGCAGTTTGATTCTCTATTCTTTCCAGCGTGGCACGATAGGCATCGTCTAAACTAAAGCCATCGGTGACTCTTTTGAGCTGCTCTTGTCGCTGGTAGAGTGTTGTCTCCTCTAATATTGTCGCGATCCTTAAAGAAACAAGTAGAAATCTATGCAAGATTATTAGACACCACTCAACACTTGTAACAATCTTTTCCGATCGGATTACACCTCCGAAATGGTTTCTGAGACAATCTTCACGATACCAGCCCTGAGCTCAGAGCTCATTGCGTCAGGCTCTGGGTCATCATCCAGCATCATCTCAAGATATCTGATTATGTCTTCCCTCTTTGGCACGAAATCGAGAAACCGTGGATCACTGGGAAATAATTTCTTGATATCGGTCTGCGCATGGGGCCGGCCTGTAATGAATAATCGGACACCATGACACTGCTGTGAAAGAGCATACAGTGAGCCGAGAAGTTTGGGGAGATGCTTAGCCAGGTGCTCATCCACCGCGTCAATACAGATATATGCCCGGTCGAGCCGAGCCAACGATGTTTTGAGAAACTTCACAAGCTCTGGGATCAGGGGACCTCGACCGCCAACCTGCCCCTTTGCATTCCGAAAGGCCTCGTCGATCTCACTGGGAATTGATCCCAGAGCCCGTACAATTTGCTTGACCAGGGCACCCAGCATGTTCTCGGGAGTCTGCTCTTTCTGGGCCTGAAAGTCGCTGTAGAGACAAGCGACGGCGACATTCTTCCCAACTGCCTGGTCGCATAGGCTGTCTATTACCAGAGAGCTAATGCCGTTCACTATTAGTGATTACTCATTCTTTGCAAGGTAACCTATATCGGTGATAAATTTGTACTCCTACCTCAGATAGGTTTTCCCAGCACCCGGAGCCCCAGAACAAAAGAGAACAGCTCTATTGTCTCCATCCTTGCCATCGCGCCAGTTGAGAAACTCCTCGGTTTTTAGAAACCATTCCCCTACGCTCTCCATCCGCCACGTCCGCACATCTTGGTGTCGCACGCGAGGTTCGAGGGGTGATAGCCACTGCAAAATCTTGGGCTCTTCGTCCACATGTGGTGTTGTAGCTGTTTGTTACGTTAAAGCTGTTTTTGTGGCCTGTACCGGTACCGGTATCGCTCGGTCGGAGGTGAGCTGATGATGTCATGTTGTTTGGTATGTTTTGTTTGCTTGTTTCTTGAAGGTTATTAAAAATCGGGGCTCGGAGGCGGGATGATAGTGTGAGTAGAATCAGTGAAGTCAAACTTAAGCTCGTGGTGGATGCTGTGGAAGGAATTCCTCTTTGCTGAACAGCGTGGAGAGCGGGGTAATACTCGTATCTCTCCGAGTATTGCTGCTAAAGTCTGATAGGCCACCTTATATGAATTGCGAGTACCGTAAAATCTCGCTCTTAACGAACTGGCCTGGACTAGGACAGTTTGCAATCGACGAAGTTTCTGAAATTGATGATAGACCAAATATCTCTTCTTTTCAAAAATTCTCAAAAACTTAGTTTTCTTAGTACTGGAGATTCTGAACAGTCCTAGTCCAGGCCAGTTCGTTAAGAGCGAGATTTTACGGTATCTTCACTCAGCAGTTCCTATTGTGGTTCATATGAGAGTCATGGCGCGACACACCAGAATTGCATGGTGGTTCACCATCAGCGAATAAACCACCAATCTTTGTATGAGTGCAAGACGTTTATAGTGTGCACCAAATAGTTTGTAACGGGGGACGCCTTGGCATACAAAATATGTGCTCAGGTTCAATCCCTGTCCAGATCACAGTTTTTGTAATAATAGTCAAACCACAGTTTACCTATTAGCAGTCTCTATTTCTTACTTATTACTTTAAAATATACAAAATATTGACTTCATCTATAGTGTACTAACGAGTGTGGCTTAATAATTTTAAAAATAACTATGCATTAGCAGGGAGTTGAACTCAAACACCTTTTTGACTTTGTTGTTGAATGCCAAGGCGTCCCCAGTTACAAACTATTTGGTGCACAATAAACGTCTTGCACCATATTATCTGCAATCGTATACGCACAACCTTTCTTCATAATATAACTCTCTCCTCCTACTGGATTGAATGCCGAGATGCAGGATTAACCATCACCGCCTTCTTTGTTGCTGATATCTTCATTTCATTCGACATAAATTAACAGCCCTGACTTGTTCGCTGCTCTCGCCACTCTCTTGTCCTCACTGTTGAAGATTGAGGGTGATGAGGTACTTTCCCTCTGCTAAAATAGCGCAATAGTTAGTTAGAACTTGGGATAGTTATTTGGTTGTAATTGCGACACTCTTCCGACTATTATAGTCACATCATTTCTATTTTCAGATAACTTAGCTTTTGCATATACTTTCCTTTTATGAGTTTTATTTATAACAAGTGATGGACATAAGTGTCGTTGATTGTTAGAGTGTATCACAGTTACGTTTAGGTTTCCACATCTTTCAGTCATAACTGTTTCTCGTTTCTGTGTATTTAAACACCGGGATATCGCACATAGTTCAATAAGAAAAACAAGGATTACTCTTCGCTACGCTCTTTACCTATCTTAACCACTCTCTTTTCTACGCCCTGGTAATCATCTCAAAGTTGTTTCTCCATCGAGTTTTACCGCTCTTGCTGTTCTTCCAGTCAGCCGCACGCACCATTATCGATTACTCACATCGTCCAGTCGCCTCGATGTAAAATAACTCTTTTAACTGTTGCATGGAAGATTCATTCCTGCGATCCGTGTGCGGGTAAGAAAATGATTTACTTGTAAGGTATCATACCGTATGCTCGGGCCCAGATAGCTTAACCTATCTAAGTTAGGCCAGTTCAAAAGCTTATTCTTCGAATGCTAGGGAAAAATTTCAATATCGCTAACCTAATTTTTACCCCATTGGTTGTCCTTGCTTAGAATTCAAGATCAGCCTTAATTTACTCGTACTTCTAATTCCCTCCCCAGACTTCGAGAGATAAAGTCAGTAGATCTTACTTTACTGGAAGACTCGATTGGCAAGCAATCGATATCTGCAGGCGCGGGCTCCTCACACCATGAAACTATTCGGATGAGCACAAATGCATTGTTCCAAGTAGCGGCTCTGCAAGTGTCTTGGGAACAGATTTTACTCTCGGCAGCATTAGCTGAGTGAAACCCACTCCCAAAGAAAACTAGCAAATGGCTACGGGCGGTTTGGCGCAACAACTTTATGATACAAGATTTGTCACTCACTCGTGCTTTTTCCACCAAAAATGACATTTTTCGTCCCCTTAGAACACAACAGCCAACCTTTCCGAGTCAATTATTGCCAGAGCTTGTAAATGGGAGGTTTTACATAATGCGGTCAACATATGGAAGTTTTGGATAATTTCCTGCTGATTTGAGTTGTGTGTGAATATTTGAAGTCGACAACGTTCGGATTGTGTGCCTTTTTCCACGGGCACTCATTTAAATCCATAGTGCTTGTACATAAATTTAGATTCGTGTCGGGTGGTATGTCGGACTGTGAGAGACTGCTGACAGTGCTGAGATCAGTGCAATTAAGAACTGAGTAGTTTGAGTTCTCGTGCAGGTATCTGTGTTCCTGACATACCTGCCGAAGCGACATGCCACCCAACAAGATTCAGAGCTTCTATAAACCCAATTGCTTACAGCAGACCAGTGCTAGCTTAAGTGATAAAATAAAAATCAGATCTTGAAACCTTCGGTTCTTAACTACTGAGAGATATATTTATGTCGTAATGTCTGGGAGGGTTGGCATGGGATGTGTAATTGTACAATGGCCATTTTTTTTTACCGTTTTGTTGTGGTTTTGTTCTGTCGTGGATAACTAATTTATGCCCAAGAACCATACAAACCATGGTTCTGCAACAAGGGTTGGAAGTTTTGTGCGAGCCATGGTGTTTAACCAGGTCACACCAAATTGGAGTAAAATATTTTGGCTTGATTTCGGAGAAAAACGACAAATTCACGCCGAATTCCAATCGGTTAAGATCTAATTTCTATCTACCATGGTTTGTAAACAATGTCTACCAAACAGGCCAGTAGTTTCAAACCATAGTTTAAAAGCCTAAACATGTCGCGCCAAACAGTCTCAACTTGCCCACAGGATCCATAATAAAAATTCGAATAGTGATAGCAAGATGAAAAGGAAATAAAGATAGAGAAATAAATAGAAGTCACCTCCGAATGAACAAAATTAGTTGAAATGATAAAGAAACAAGTAAAACTCCTACGGTATGCTATGCCGGCTTTACATAAACGCCCCCCACACACCTCCGTAACAAAAAAAGAAAGTACAACCGCCCAGTATATACAGCGGTTGGGATAAACTTGAGAGAGAAAAAAAAATACAATGTTAATAACCCTCCACATTCATGAGCAATATACCGTACATTCACTAAACTCAACGTCTATTCACTCAGAGTCGCCCGCTTCCCGCTATGCAAGTTGTGGGAAGCCGTGGGGTCAATGAGAGTTCTGACTAAGTTAAGCGGTGCAGATGTTGGAATCGGAATTCAAAGGGAGTAAAATAGGAGATTAAAAGGCTTGGAGGAGAGTAACAATAATCTGGGAAGGGAGAAAATAGTCAAAAAGAAATTCCATCAGGCTACAAGAAACTACAGGCGCCTATGACAACTAAAAAAGGGGGCAAGAGAGAATTATGAAGGATTATAATTTTTTGGCAAGAGACGAGAGAAAGGCTTGCGCAGAAAATTCCGGAAGCGGGCCGGTGTGGGAACGGTAAGTGAATGCTCCGCCGACGCTAAATGGTGTCCTGGGGGCGGGTGTGGAATTTTCTAGAAGTGGGATCCAAGTGTTGGATTTGAGATCGTGAGACAAGGTATCGGGCGTTTGGGCGGGGGCGTCCGAAGCTGGAACGGCTGGCAGGGATGAGGTTTCAATGCTGTGTTGAGAAGATCTAGTGTTGAGCACACCAGATTGAGAAGGAGGTTGAACCACCGGATTTGCCTTCTCATTGCGGATGGGAAGACTAGGACCTGGGGCACTGCGAACTTGTGCAACGGTCTGGGTAGCTAAATGGGCTTGTAGTAGCTCCACTACTGCCATATGTTCACCTTGAGAAGCCCAGAAAAGTGGGGTTATGCCACGATTGTCTGGTAAAGCGGGATTGACCGTGTCGAGTTCCAGAAGTATCTTCACAACTTCCTCCTTTCCATCCTCAGCAGCGTAGGAAAGTGGTGTTCTCCCTTCGTCGTCTCGTGACTCAGGATTGACCTCATTCCGTTCCAGAAGTATCTTCATTACTTCCTCCTTTCCATCCTCAGCAGCGTAGGAAAGTGGTGTTCTCCCTTCGTCGTCTCGTGACTCAGGATTGACCTCATTCCGTTCCAGAAGTATCTTCACAACTTCCTCCTTTCCATCCTCAGCAGCGTAGGAAAGTGGTGTTCTCCCTTCGTCGTCTTGTGACTCAGGATTGACCTCATCCCGTTCCAGAAGCATCTCCACTACTCCCTCCCTTCCACCCTCGGCAGCGTAGGAAAGTGGTGTTCTCCCTTCGTCGTCTCGTGACTCAGGATTGACCTCATTCCGTTCCAGAAGCATCTTCACAACTTCCTCCTTTCCATCCTCGGCAGCGTAGGAAAGTGGCGTTCTCCCTTCGTTGTCTTGTGATTCGGGATTGACCTCATCCCGTTCCAGAAGCATCTTCACTACTCCCTCCCATATAGACAAAGCAGCGTAGGAAAGTGGTGTTCTCCCTTTGTTGTCTCGTGACTCAGGGTTGACCTCATCCCGTTCCAGAAGTATCTTCACTACACGCTCCGTCCCATACCGAGCAGCGTAGGATAGTGGTGTTCTCCCTTCGTTGTGTTGCGATTCGGGATTAACCTCATCCCGTTGCAGAAGCATCTTCACTACTCCCTCCCTTCCCCACCAAGCAGCGTAGGAAAGTGGTGTTCTCCCTTCGTTGTCTTCCGACTCGGGATTGACCTCATCCCGTTCCAGAAGCATCTTCACTACTCCCTCCCTTCCATCCTCGGCAGCGTAGGAAAGTGGTGTTCTCCCTTCGTCGTCTCGTGACTCAGGATTGACCTCATTCCGTTCCAGAAGCATCTTCATTACTTCCTCCTTTCCACCCTCGGCAGCGTAGGAAAGTGGTGTTCTCCCTTCGTCGTCTCGTGACTCAGGATTGACCTCATCCCGTTCCAAAAGCACCTTCACTACTCCCTCCCTTCCATCACAAGCAGCGCAGGAAAGTGGTGTTCTCCCTTCGTTGTCTCGTGACTCAGGATTGACCTCATTCCGTTCTAGAAGCATCTTCACTACTCCCTCCCTTCCATCCTCGGCAGCGTAGGAAAGTGGTGTTCTCCCTTCGTTGTCTTCCGACTCGGGATTGACCTCATCCCGTTCCAGAAGTATTTTCACGACTCTGCTATACCCCCTCTCGGCAGCCCAGGACAGCGCTGTTCGTCCGTATTCTGCGTCTTTGGTGTTTGGGTTGGCATTCTTGCGTTCCAATAGTATCCTTAGAATCCCTTCATACCCATTACTCGCTGCCCAGATGAGGGGAGTACGGCCACAGTGATCGATTCCTTCTACATCCAAATCTTTCTCCTCTAATAAACAGTTCAAGACGTCATCCATTCCAAAATACGCCACGCAGTGAATTCCCATGAATCCCTTTGGTTCCTTCCGAGTTATGAAGCTCCACACGTCAGAATCTGAACGCAGGAGAAGCTTGGCCGAGATATGGCTGTCAAATTGATGGAAAAGCTGTAGGGCAAGTGATTTTACGCTATCGGTAGTTTCATGGCGTGCATAAACTCCCCAATAACAGGAGGCGTGTTGTAAGAAGGGTGTTGTGGAGGGTACATTGTCCAAAATAGTAGGGAGTTTGTTTACGCAACCAAAGTTGAGATACGTGAGGCACACCTCCGCCATTTTTGCATACGGGTTGTGAAACGTTTCGGAATGATCGTCGAAATATTCCTGGAGGGTGAAGTGTACCAAGCGCACCATTGATTCCTCTTGATCCACAGTAACCAGCCCAAGGCAAGAGGCAATTACGGTCTGCGTGGAAGGGATGTTATCATGCGTAACGTCGGCAGTTTTCAATTCCACTCCGAGGGCATCACATAGCTCATCCACCTTCATTGGCCTCTCCGAATGCGAAATCCACATTAGGGCTGCCTTTCCGAGTCGTGCTTTACCGGCGCTTTGATTCTGCATTCTTTCCAACGTTGCACGATAGGCGTCGTCTAAACTAAAGCCATTGGTTGTTCTTTTGAGCTGCTCTTGTCGCTGGTAGAGTGTTGTCTCCTCTAATATCGTCGCGATCCTTAAAGAAACAAGCAGAAATCTATGCAAGATTATTAGACACCACTCAACACTTGTAACAATCTTTTCCGATTACTTACACCTCCGAAATGGTTTCTGTGACAATCTTCATGATGCCAGCCCTGAGCTCAGAGCTCATTGCGTCAGGCTCTGGGTCATCATCCAGCATCATCTCAAGATATCTGATTATGTCTTCCCTCTTTGGCACGAAATCGAGAAATCGTGGATCACTGGGAAATAATTTCTTGATATCGGTCTGCGCATGGGGCCGGCCTGTAATGAATAATCGGACACCATGACACTGCTGTGAAAGAGCATACAGTGAGCCGAGAAGTTTGGGGAGATGCTTAGCCAGGCACTCATCCACCGCGTCGATGCAGATATATGCCCGGTCGAGCCGAGCCAACGATGTTTTGAGAAACTTCACAAGCTCTGGGATCAGGGGACCTCGACCGCCAACCTGCCCCTTTGCCTTCTGAAATGCCTCGTCGATCTCACTGGGAATTGATCCCAGAGCCCGTACAATTTGCTTGACCAGGGCACCCAGCATGTTCTCGGGGGTCTGCTCTTTCTGGGCCTGAAAGTCGCTGTAGAGACAAGCGACGGCGACATTCTTCCCAACTGCCTGGTCGCATAAGCTGTCTATTACCAGAGAGCTAATGCCGTTCACTATCAGTCATTACTCATTCTTTGCAAGGTAACCTATATCGGTGATAAATTTATGCTCCTACCTGAGATAGGTTTTCCCAGCACCCGGAGCCCCAGAACAAAAGAGAACAGCCGCACCGTCTCCATCCTTGCCGTCGCGCCAGTTGAGAAACTCCTCGGTTTGTAGAAACCATTCCCCTACGCCATCCATCCGCCGCGTCCGCACATCTTGGTGTCGCACGCGAGGTTCGAGGGGTGATAGCCACTGCAAAATCTTGGGCTCTTCGTCCACATATGTGGTGTTGTAGCTGTTTGTTACGTTAAAGCTGTTTTTGTGGCCTGTGCCGGTACCGCTATCGCTCGGTCGGAGGTGAGCTGATGATGTCATGTTGTTTGGTTCGTTTGTTAAAGGTTATTAAAAATCGCGGCTCGGAGGCGTGATGATAGTGTGAGTAGAATCGGTGAAGTCAAACTCAAGGATGCTGTGGAAAGACTTCCTCTTTGCTGAACAGCGTGGAGAGCGGGGTAATACTTGTATCTCTACGAGTATTTCTGCTAAAGTCTGATAGGTCGCCTTGCAAGAATTGCAAATATCTTCACTCATGCTCAGCCGCTCCTAATGTGGTTCATCTGGCTGCAACAGTGCGACACATCATATAATTTGCCTCCCTCTCACGCTTCGCGTTCTTAGCCAGATTTAGTGGGTTAGGGTTACTCTCAGTACTCGAATAACGAGGAAAAGAAATCGTGAAATCCACTATCACTTACTATCACTCACATTACCTGCAGATTTAGACAGCATTATTCGGAGAACAAAGTCACCCTTCAATCCTGGTGTAAAACATTTCTCATCTGTGCATTTCTGTCGCCCATCCATCACGTGGGGCAGTCCTAGTTGTAATACTGTATTGCACTGCATGGCACCACTCAATCTAAATTGAAAGCACCGATTCATTCATACTTCTCGCGACTTTCGTATCTCATGCCACGCCAGTACACTCGACATAACAATCAAATAACCGTTTAACTATTTTGTAGGAAAGATTAATTCGTGCGGTTAGTGAACCGGGTAAGAAGTTGACTTAAAATACAGGTATATGCACGCGCCCACAAAAGTATCATGGAGCTTATACTGTATATTCCGAAGCTATTATTAGCACCATCATACCATTATTCAAGTAGCCGTTCTTTATATCTCGGAAACACATTTTTCTCTGGGTACGGTGGCCGCAGCCCAATGCAAAAGCTTTGATCGACATCTTAATAATGGCTTACCGGTACGGTAGCGAGACTATACAAACCTCCCAACACTCCCAATAGTACTCCAAAAAGAACCATATAACCAGCCTTCCAATCTTACTATCACTACCTAACCCCTTTAAAAAATAAAAAAAAAAAAATTCCTACAATACACTAAATGAAAGACACGTAAGTCAGAAAGAATAAACTGCTCTATTCGTTGAGCCAAAACCACTCTATCGCACCCGATTTGTTATCACAGAAAATCACTCGAATGTTCCCCGCCTCGCCAGCGGAACTCCCATATGTTGCATTCTTCATCGTTTCATTGGCTGTGTTATGACTATCTCAGGTCAGGTCCTTTTTAGCACTTTTAGCACTTCATTGTTAATACTAACCTTTAATCTCCGTTTGCCAGCATGTGGATATATATCCGGGGTATTATTATCCATCCGTTTATTCATTATTTTTTGTATCGGATGAGTTCTCTATCAAAGTCTTTGCGCAAGTATTCACTATTACAATTATCTGGCGCAATGCTACACTGCCGGATCATAGCACTCTCATGATGTCCGATGATCTTGTACTGCACAAACATCCAGTTTGAAAGAAACGTAGTAAACCACAATCTTCCCGTTATCCACGCTTCAAATACAGTACCGTAACAGCCTTGGACGGGACAAAAACGGAAAACCCGAGGCGTCCTCTTGGCACCTGCCCGTACTTATATTTCGAGAAAGCCGATGAACCATTACTGGTTGGATATCCGAAAGATATGTGTCAAAACTAACATGCCCAGAATCCAGGCTATCAAATAACTTTCTCCATTACAGTATTACTTGTCGAATCAACAATCTCTGGCTCGGGAAAGCCTGCTCGAGTGCCATGTTCAAGTTGATTAGTCATCCTTACCTGAACTTGGAATTCGGGCAGACAAACACAAGCCTCATGAGACTTTCCCATAGAACCATTTGAGTGGGTAGGGGGAGTGTACAGTACCGTTATTTGAGTACAGTACGAAGGAAAAAATTATCAAATGTAGCGGTTAGTTCCTCAGTAGAAAAAAAGGAAATAATCATTTGAGTTTTTATCTTGGACTTTAAAACGAGGCATTCAGCCCTAGAGTCGAAAATGAGTTTTTCGAGTGTCAACCTTCATTGGCTTTCTTCAACGCTGGGGCCGAATGTCTCTTCAGATAGACAGTTTCTATGTACCGGAAAGTGGTGAGGTGATAATTCTGCCTCGGTTTACCATTTTATTTTTCTAGACAGATGGTAAAAGGTTCATTGTTTTTTTACCTTCGTTGACTAATGATTTAAGACCGATAGCCTAATCTCGGGCTCGGGCACAAATCACGGTACTGTTCCGCCTCCTTTGGGCTTCGCGTTCTTTCGTGGGTATTTGGCACTAGCTTAGTATGATGTTCGTGAAAGGAGATTGGACGGTAGAAATTTCCCTAATAACGCCTGTTTCTCTTCACGTATCCCAGACGTAAAATGAGGGGTCAAAACTAAAGGGAGAAAGAGGGAAAAAGAAGATTGTTTCCGAGGGAACTTTCTCAACGGTGGCAGGCACAAAATCATGGCCGACCAAGGCAAGTGCAACTAAAAATCCAGAGAGACAAAATCCATTCACGATTTCCCCCCCTTGTATGCTCCTTGTCCACAGCTTGCCCGCCCCTTGTCACTTTCCCTAACATAGGGCCAAACACCCCCTTTAAATACAACAATCACTGCCACCAGCCCCCGACTTTCTAACGAATCTATAACGCAAGCCCATTACGACTTATCCACCTCATCTACTGCGTGTCCATCGACGCGTCCGACAGTACGGTATCCTACTTTGAAATACCGCTACCAAGTCACGACCGCACAATAGAATCTAATAATGTTTATTTTTATTTCTATTTCTAACTCGAAAATACTACAAGTCTACAACTAGCTAAGCGTGAGATCTGTGAAAGGAAAGCATGGCATCATAATAATCATATAATTCTCCTGAGAGGTTTTTTTTCCATCAAATTGCAGTCAAAAATCCCTCCGTTATGCATGTCGCATGTGCCCAAGTGTGCAAGTGCTGCGGCGAGCACGCCACCACAAGACATCAACAAGGCCAATCATTCAATCCCAAGTCAAGTGCAGTAAAGTACCGAAACACCTCTGCACAAAACTCGCTTGATCCCACCTCCACTCATACAAGAAAAACAGGTTCCAGCATCACGGATACTCCTCGTGGATATTTTCCCAAGTCAATTCCAGTAGAAACCTAAGAATGGAAAGAACACTCCCCGAAGCCAAGGAAGCAGGCACCAACAATTCTCAAACCTCAACCATTGCGAAAAGAAAAACTCACGTGCAAAACTCGAACCATAATAAGCCAGCATACCTCCCTGCCCCCATCAAATCCGCACTTTTTCCTATATGATCTTGAAATCCGCTGGCAGACTTGCCATTCCATCAATAAAACTGGTGACCTCCGGGAAATCCCCGAAGCCTCATACACCGGTATCCAGCCAGCGGAAAGTTAGAAAGCGGTTGTAAGACACATGGCTTGAGCCTCCCACAGAATATTCCGCCACCAGCTCAGGAGAGATTCTGAGGGCGAGTGATGTCTCATGACGAGGGTGTGACATAGGTCATAGATATCGTGCCCCGGGGAACGTTTATCCACATAGGACACCCGAGGATCGGTAGACATTGCTTGTGAATAGTTGAGTTTTGATAAGTCCCCGTACCAATGTGAGAGCAATCAGCCGCAAGTGTATGTAACTTCCATAACAGCCTTCACACATACAGGTAGGCATAAGAGAGTTGGTACTCGAAAGAGACAGCCGCTTTTAACTGTGGGTTATAAGCTGCTGGCGCTATGTGAGCATTGGACACAGGGCTGCTCGAGTGGAGCCCAGGACCCATTCATAAATAATCACTCGTTTTAAGTGTAAATACCGCATGGTAGGGTGCATGGAAGAATTGTGAAACCCGACTTAGGAGTTAGACTGAATGGCCTAAACGTGATTATCATATTAGTGGTTCATGGATGTTGTGTCATTGTTTTTTTTTGGTACACATTGCTAAACCGAAATGATATCTGACGGCCATAGTTTTGAGAGCTGTGACCCGCCATAAATCCTAACCTACTCCCACATTTTTTGATTACAGATATTCCGGCAAGCGATCAATTCTTTGCACATAGCTACATTTTGTCGCTAGTTATCAGTGATTGATGATTTTAATTTCTCTTTCCTTGACGATTTATCCGCCCACCACTCGCCGGCAAAAGCAAATATCCAAACTAATGAAAAACAGAAACGATCCACCAATTCCAACAACCTTTGATGATCTGAAGTGTCGTACATTCCCAAGGCCAATAACTATCCCTGGAGATTCACCCGTTTTCTGCGGAGCGGGTTATGAGCAACTGTGCGGCCAACGAGAGCTCTGACTAAACAAAACAGTGCAGATGTTGGAATGGGGATTAAAAGGAGTGAAACGGGAATTTATATGTTTCGATGAGGTGATAAAATGAAAATGGAAATAAGAGAGTGAGAACAAAATTCCATCAAGTTATAAAAAGCCCGGGCACCTATGACCGCCGGAAGAGCTGGGTGAAGAGAGAATTATGAACGCTTATCATTTCTTGAGAAGAGACGAGAGAAAAGCTTGCGTAGAGAATTGCGGAAGCGGCCCCGTGTAGGAACGGTAAGTGAATGCTCCGCCGATACCAAATGGTGTCCTGGGGGCGGGTGTGTGATTTTATGCAAGTGGGATTCGGGTTTGGATTTGAGATAGTGAGATGGGGTGTCAGGCGTGTGAGCCTGGGTATCCAAGAGTGGAAAAGCTGACAGGGGTGAGGTTTGAATGTTTTGCTGAGAAGAGATGGTGCTGAATACATCAGATTGAGAAGGACGCTGAACTACCTGATTTGCCAATTCATTAATGTTGCGGATGGGAAGACTGGGTCTCGGAGCACAACGAATTTGAGCAACGATCTGGGTAGCTAAATGGGCCTGGAGTAGCCCCGCTACTGCCACATGTTCGCCTGGCGAAGCTTAGAAAAGTGGTGTTCTCACTTCGTTGTCTTCCGACTCGGGATTGACCTCATCCCGTTCCAGAAGCATCTCCACTACTCCCTCCCTTCCCCACCAAGCAGCGTAGGAAAGTGGTGTTCTCCCTTTGTTGTCTCGTGACTCAGGGTTGACCTTATCCCGTTCCAGAAACATCTTCACTACCCCACAAGTAGCGTAAGAAAGTGGTGTTCTCTCTTCGCCGTCTCGTGACTCAGGATTGACCTCATTCCGTTCCAGAAGCATCTTCACTACTCCCTCCATTCCATATTCGGCAGCGTAGGAAAGTGGTGTTCTCCCTTCGTTGTCTTGTGAGTCGGGATTAACCTCATCCCGTTCCAGAAGTATCTTCACTACTCCGCTATGCCCTCCGTCGACAGCCCAGGACAGCGCTGTTCGTCCGTATTCTGCGTCTTTGGTGTTTGGGTTGGCGTTCTTGTGTTCCAACAGTATCCTTATAATCCCTTCGTGCCCCTTGCTCGCAGCCCAGATGAGAGGAGTACAGTCACAGAAATCGAATCCTTCTACATCCAAATCTTTCTCCTCTAATAAACAGTTCAAGATCTCATCCATTGCGAAATACGCCACGCAGTGAATTCCCATGAATCCCTTTGGCTCCTTCCAATATATGAGGTACCTCAAGTAAGAATCTGAAAACAGGAGAAGCTTGGCCGAGATATGGCTGTCAAATCGGTGAAAAAGCTGTAGGGCAAGTGTTTTTACGCTATCGATAGTTCCGTGGCGTGCATAAACTCCCCAATAACAGGAGGCGTGTTGTAGGAAGGGTGTTGCGGAGGGTGCATCGCGCCAGGCAGCAGGGAGCTTATTTACGCAATCAAAGTTGAGATACGTGAGGCAAACCTCCGCCATTTGTGCATGCGGGTTGTGAAAATATTTCGGAATGACAGTCAAAATATTCCTGAAGGGTGAAGTGTACCAAGCGCACTGTTGATTCCTCTTGACCCACCGTAACAAGCCCAAGGCAAGAGGCCAGTAAGTTCTGCGTGGAAGGGATGTTATCACGCGTAACGTCGGCAGTCTTCAATTCCACTCTGAGGGCATCGCATAGCTCATCAACCTTCATTGGCCTCTCTGAATGCGAAATCCACATTAATGCAGCCTTCCCGAGTTTTGCTTTGACCGCACTTTGATTCTCTATTCTTTCCAGCGTGGCACCATAGGCGTCGTCTAAACTAAAGCCATTGGCGACTCTTTTGAGCTGCTCTTGTCGCTTGTAGAGTGTTGTCTCCACTAATATTGTCGCGATCCTTAAAGAAACAAGCAGAAATCTATGCAAGATTATTAGACATCACTCAACACTTGTAACAATCTTTTCCGATTACTTACACCTCCGAAATGGTTTCTGAGACAATCTTCATGATACCAGCCCTGAGCTCAGAGCTCATTGCGTCAGGCTCTGGGTCATCATCCAGCATCATCTCCAGATATCTGATTATGTCTTCCCTCTTTGGCACGAAATCGAAAAACCGTGGATCACCGGGAAAGTATTTCTTGATATCGGTCTGCACATGGGGCCGGCCAGTAATGAATAATCGTATACCATGACACTGCTGTGAAAGAGCATACAGTGAGCCGAGAAGTTCCGAGAGATGCTTAACCAGGCACTCATCCACCGCATCGATGCATATATGCCCGGTCGAGCCGAGCCAACGATGTTTTGAGAAACTTCACAAGCTCTGGGATCAGGGGACCTCGACCGCCAACCTGCCCCTTTGCATTCTGAAAGGCCTCGTCGATCTCACTGGGAATTGATCCTAGAGCCCGTACAATTTGCTTGACCAGGGCGCCGAGCATGTTTTCGGGGGTCTGCTCTTTCTGGGTCTGGAAGTCGCTGTAGATACAAGCGACGGCGACATTCTTCCCAACTGCCTGGTCGCATAACCTGTCTATTACCAGAGAGCTAATGCCGTTCACTATTAGTGATTACTCATTCTTTTCAAGGTAACCTATATCGGTGATAAATTTATGCTCCTACCTGAGATATGTTTTCCCAGCACCCGGAGCCCCAGAACAAAAGAGAACAGTTCCATCGTCCCCACCCTTGCCATCGCGCCAGTTGAGAAACTCCTCGGTTTGTAGAAACCATTCCCCTACGCCCTCCATCCGCCGCGTCCGCACATCTTGGTGTCGCACGCGAGGTTCGAGGGGTGATAGCCACTGCAAAATCTTGGGCTCTTCGTCCACATATGTGGTGTTGTAACTGTTTGTTACGTTAAAGCTGTTTTTGTGGCCTGTGCCAGTACCGCTATCGCTCGGTCGGAGGTAGGCTGATGTTGTCATGTTGTTTGGTATGGTTTGTTTCTTGAAGGTTGTTAAAAATCGGGGCTCGGAGGTTTGGTGATAGTGTGAGTAGAATAAGTGATGTCAAACTCAAGCTTGTTGTGGATGCCGTGGAAAGATTCCCACTTTGCTGGAGAGCGGGGTAATACTTGTAACTCTACGAGTATTGCCACCACTGTCTGATAGGCCGCCTTGCAAGAATTGCAAATACCGGTATCTTCATTCAGCCGTTCCTAATTTGGTTCATATGGCTGGAACAGTGCGACACACCAGAATCCCGTAGTGATTGACCATCAGATCTGGCTAAGCTAAGCGAATGAGCCTCCAAACTTTATCTTCTGCCATAATATAACACTCTGCTCCTACTACATTGAATCTCGAGAGCGCAGAATTAGCCATCCCGGCCTTCCTTGTTGCTTATATTCCTTCCACTCACCCTAAATTAACAGCGCTGATCCATTCGCAGTTCTTGCCACCCTCTTTTCCGAAAACCCTCCAGGAGCCTCGACGTAAAATTGTTGTTTAATGGTTGTCTGGAAGATTAATTCGTGCGATTGGCGGGCCGGGTAAGAAAATGACTTACCGCTATGCCCGCGCCCATACAGTAGAGTTTATCTAAATTAGACCATTTCAAAAGTTCATGTTCTTGGAATGCTAGGAAAAAAACTGAGCCTCAATCTAATCTTGACCCCGTTGGTAGACGTTGCTTGGGAAACGAGACCAACCCACTCCCAATTCCCTTCCCACACTTTTAGAGAGTGTATTCTTTTTTTTCTTTGCGCGACGACTCGATTGGCTCCCAATTGATATTTGCACGCATGGGCTCCTCACACTCTGAATGAAGCCATTCGTATAAGAGCAATTGCATTGTTCTAATTTAAGCCACGGCTCTGCAAGTGTCCCAGAAACATCTTTTTCTCTCGGTAACAGTAGTCGAATGTAACCACCGTATCTTTTCGCAGAAGTCGGATTCGTGCTAAGGAGGATCTGCCCAACCACTGTTTGAATGCTCCTTAAAGTGTGGCGATTTGGGGCTCTTCGTGCTCTCTCTCGTTGGCTCGGTTGTTCTTTAGCTCCAATCCGAAATGGCACTTCCAATGAAAACTAGCAGCTGGTTAGTAAGCATCACCCGTCCTTTTCCACCCTTCCATCCCCCTGCCGTCCAGAGCTAAAATAATGTTAACCTATCGGGAAACCCGCAATTCACCATATGCCCTATTACTACTCTCACTAACACGACTACCGTCCTGGAAATCATTGTATTATTGATTCTCTTCAGGACGACGCGATCTTTGGTGGGTATTGGCAAGGAGGATAAGGTTGTGTCACAGGAGCTGTAAGTTAACTGCTGGTTATATCTCAAGGCAATAAGGGTAGCTCAATCACCGTTCTTCACCACGGCAAATCAATCACAATAATAAATCACCCAAGACCGAGGAAAAGCCTCAAGAAATCACAAGGAAATGAAAAGAGAAAAGAAGCATGCAAAGCTCACAACTTGCCCAGATAATTCCTGTCCTCTTCTCTCCTCTCAGTAATGGGTCCACAGGCCCCCTTTTAATACAACCACGATCGGCAAAACATCACTCCAGTCCACACGAATAAACTACGTAAGAAGATTGCGAAGTTATACGTCAATCACAACGAGTCCATCCACGCATGCGACAGTATGGTCAACATTCCCAAAAATCCTCCCAATGATGCTCCATCCGAGGATAGGGTTAGGGTTACAATTATCTTGCAGTTCGCCCAGGACGACTTCTGACATAATTTCAAGAATCAAGGAATACCACAGTTCTACATGAGCTTCGCTGTGCTCCACTTGGACCTGAGGGCGGAGAGGGTTTGAATGAGTATAATGTATTGGACCGGGAAGTGGGTTAGACGTAGAAGAGGATCACTTTGTGTGTGAGTTTAAAACCAACTTCACAGACCAGCACCTATCGCGTGCTCTTTCAATCAACCAAGAACGACCCAAGATAATCCCGAGACTGCACACAAACTGACATCAGGTATTCACCCCCCGTTCAATACCCCTCCGGTATCATACCTGTCCTCTTTCATACCCGTAATCCCCACCTCCTGCCAAAATCACATTGAAGCTCAACAGCACACAGAACCGACAGCCCGTCAGCGAGAAAGTACACTCAGAAAACCTAAACCGTACAACAAAATAAAAAAGTAGAAAATAAAAAGCCACATCTCCAGGGAGAGACCCGAGATTCACGGACTATCACTCGTAATCAGAACCGGACCACCGCTGAACTATCATTCCAGATGTGGTCTAGTGCGTATGTTAGATTGCCGAGTGAGAAAGCATGAACACCCCAGATCGCTCCCTGGATCCTCGTTGTATAAGTGGTGGGGCATGCCACTAGGTTTGTATTGATTGGGCTGATGGGGCGCGACCAGAGCCAAGAGGTACCCCTGATTGAGCTAACCTGTCGATGGTAATGTGAGAATGTGAGACTTGTACTCGTACAGAATGAATTAACTCCCAGTTTCAAAAAAAGAAGAATATGCAAACGGATTTTTAGGTTGGTATTGTTATCTGAAGTAACCAAAAGATAGAATATGGTGACTCCGGTACTCGGAATCTCCGGACTGGCAAAAAGGCCTTTACTACATTGGATTCCGAGTGATTGGTGTTTCAGGCATCACGGCCGGTTTCGACACAGTGCCATGATAGCTGGGGGATCTAGGAATCTGCAGTCACAGAGAAGAAGGAGGAGGAGGAGGAGGAGGGTACTGTTTTGCACTCCAGCGCTCTCAAGTAAGGACCACGGCATTAATATTAATCAATTGAATCTCCAAGTGACGGTAAGAAATCTATGAAAAGAAATAAACAAAGGCAAAGAAAGAGAAAACTACATGATGAAGAAAATTAGTTGGGGAGAAAGCGAAAAGATTAGAGAAGAAATAGTTAAAACACCCAGACTACGCCAATTTCATAAAAACGCCCTTGCACACTTCCGCTGTGATAAAATAGAAAAGCACAAATAATACCAAAGTGTGAAAGAAAGATAGAGACAATGTTGATAACAGAAAAACCAGTAACCTTCCGGAGAGAAACATCGTACATCCTGAACCAAAACATGGATTCCCGCAGAGTGGTCCGTTTTCTGAGTAGTAGGTTATGAGCATCTATGCGGCTTATGAGAGCTTTGACAACATAAAACGATGCACATGTTGGAATGGGAACTCAAAAGGAGTGGCAAAGTAATTTAGATGCTAGGAGGAGAGAGGGAAAGCGAGGTGGGGAGAGGGGAAAGAATGCAAAATGAATTGCTTTAGGCGAGAATTAGCCAGTGGGCGACTGTGACAGCCGGAATAGCTGAACCAAAGAAGGATTTTGAACGCTTATCGTTTTTTTGGGAAAAGACAAGAGCAACGATTACGCAAGAAATTGCGGAGGCGGCCAGGTCGGTGTAGGGCAGGTGAAGCCAGGGTTGGCTTGGCATAGAGAAGGGTGTTTACAGGTTGCGGAGCTCTAGCGTTAAGATTCACATGGGGGTACGGAGGGTTTAAGATTTGAGCAAGGGCGTCCGAAGATGGAACAGCTGGTGGGGGTAAGGTATGAATGCTTTGTTGAGAAGTGGTAGTGTTGATTACACTAAGTTGAGAAGGATGCCGAACGACCTGATTTGCCTCTTCATTAATGTTCCGAATTGCAAGACAGGGTCCTGGAGCACTGGCAAATTGTGCAATGGTCGGGGCGGCTAAGTGGGCTTGCAGTAGCTGCACAATGCTCTGGCGCCTGAGTAAGGAAGTGTTGTTAAGCGGCACACACCTGGCCGATCAGATACATCCCTTATGGATCATTAGTTTCCGGACGCTATCGGTTCCGGTGTATTTCCTGCTGGGCAAGAATACCACGGCATTGATACCGGTGGATGGTTATGTGCATTTGGGGACTTGGCAGGATCCGGTACGAATAGGTAGTTGGCGGATACCGGTGTAGGACCACCAGTATGATGCATATTTCGGAATTTCCCTTGTAACTCTGCATCATTCGTATGTATATTGGGGATATGTTTTTTGTCTATAAGTATCTAGATTTCCGCACGTTAGAAACAATCGAGCAACACAAAAGATTCCTCCCCATACTCACAAGTCCCTTCACGAAAAACAAGAGGAAGCCCAGGAAAGTGGGTTCCTGTCTGTATTATTTGCCAAGTCAGGATTGACCTCATCCTGTTCCAGAAGCATCTTCACAACTTCCTCCTTTCCATACTGAGCAGCGTAGGATAGTGGTGTTCTCCCTTTGTTGTCTCGTGACTCAGGATTGACCTCATCCCGTTGCAGAAGCATCTTCACTACTCCCTCCCGCCCAAACCAAGCAGCGTAGGATAGTGGTGTTCTCCCTCCATTGTCTTCTGATGCGGGATTGACCTCATCCCGTGCCAGAAGCATCTTCACTACCCCCTCCTCTCCAAAGGCGGCAGCGTAGGAAAGTGGTGTTCTCCCATTGTTGTCTCGTGACTCAGGATTGACCTCCTCCCGTTCCAGAAGCATTTTCACAACTTCCTCCCTACCGCACCAAGCAGCGTAGGAAAGTGGTGTCATCCCTTCGTTGTCTTCTGATTCGGGATTGACCTCATCCTGTTCCAGAAGCATCTTCACTATTCCGCTATGCCCGCTCTCGGCAGCCCAGGACAGCATTGTCCGGCCGTATTCTGCGTCTTTGTTATTTAGGTTGGCATTCTTGCGTCCCAACAGTATCCTTAGAATCCCTTCATGCCCATTGCTCGCGGCCCAGAGGAGGGGTGTACGGCCACAGCAATCCCTTCCTTCTACGTCTAAATCTTTCTCCTCTAATAAACAGTTCAAGATCTCATCCATTCCAAAATACGCCACCCAGTGAATTCCCATGAATCCCTTTGGTTCCTCCCGATATATCAAACGCCACGTGTAAGAATCTGAATACAGGAGAAGCTTGATCGAGATATGGCTGTCAAATCGATGGAAAAGCTGTAGGGCAAGCGATTTTACGCTATTGGTAGTTTCGTGGCTTGCATAAACCCCCCAATAACAGGAGGCGTGTTGTAGGAAGGGTGTCGTGGAGGGTGCATAGTCCAAAGTAGTAGGGAGTTTATTTACGCAATCAAAGTTGAGATACGTGAGGCAGACCTCCGCCATTTTTGCGTACGGGTTGTGAAACGTTTCGGAATGACAGTTGAAGTATTCCTGGAGGGTGAAGTGTATCAAACGTACTGTGGATTCCTCTTGATCCACCGTAACAAGCCCAAGGCAAGAGGCCAGTAAGGTCTGCATGGAAGGGATGTTATCACGCGTAACGTCGGCGGTTTTCAATTCCACCCCGAGGGCATCACATAGCTCATCCACCTTCATTGGCCTCTCTGAATGCGAAATCCACATTAAGGCTGCCTTTCCGAGTCGTGCTTTACCGGCGCTTTGATTCTCCATTCTTTCCAACGTTGCACGATATGCATCGTCTAAACTAAAACCATTAGTGACTCTTCTGAGCTGCTCTTGTCGCTTGTATATGGTTGTCTCTTCTAGTATCGCGGCGATCCTGAAAGAAACAAGCAGAAATCTATTCCCAATCATTAGCCATCACCCAAGACCCGTAACCATTTTTCGGATTACCTACACCTCCGAAATGCTTTCTGAGGCAATCTGCATAATACCAGTCCTGAGTTCAGGGTTCATTGCGTCAGGGTCAGGGTCGTTATCCAACATCCTCTGCAGATATCTGGTTATGTCGTCCCTCTTTGGCACGAAATGGATATACCGCGCACCCCCGGGAAAGTATTTCTTGATATCGCTCAGAACATGGGGTCGGCCTGTAATGAACAATCGTATACCGTGACAACGCTGTGAAAGAGCACACAGTGAGCGGAGAAGTTTCGGTAGATGCTTAGCCAGGCATTCATCCACCGCGTCGATACAGATATATGCCCGGTCGAGCCGAGCCAACGATGTTTTGAGAAACTTCAGAAGCTCTGGGATCAGAGGACCTCGACCGCCAACCTGCCTCTTTGCATTCTGAAATGCCTCGCCGATCTCACTGGGAACTGATCCCAGAGCCCGTATAATTTGCTTGACGAGGGCACCCAGCACGTTCTCGGGGGTCTGCTCTTTCTGGGTCTGGAAGTCGCTGTAGATACAAGCGACGGCGACATTCTTCCCAACTGCCTGGTCGCATAAGCTGTCTATTACCAGAGAGCTAATGCCGTTCACTATCAGTGATTACTCATTCTTTTCAAGATAACCGATATCAGTGATAAATCTATGCTCCTACCTGAGATATGTTTTCCCAGCACCCGGAGCCCCAGAACAAAAGAGAACAGTTCCATCGTCCCCACCCTTGCCATCGCGCCAGTTGAGAAACTCCTCAGTTTGTAGAAACCATTCCCCTACGCCCTCCATCCGCCGGGTCCGCACATCTTGGTGTCGCACGCGAGGTTCGAGGGGTGATAGCCACTGCGGGATCTTGGGCTCTTCGTCCACATATGTGGTGTTGTAGCTGTTTGTTACGTTAAAGCTGTTTTTGTGGCCTGTACTGGTGCCTGTGTCGCTTGGCCGGAGGTGTGCTGATGATGTCATGTTGTTTGGTATGGTTTGTTTGTTTGTTGAAGGTTGTTAAAAATCGCGGCTCGGAGGCGTGATGATAGTGTGAATAGAATGAGAGATATCAAACTCCAGCTCGTTATGGATGCTGTGGAAAGATTACCACTTTGCTGGAGAGCGTGGAGAGCGGGGTAATACTCGTACTCTACGTATTGCTGCCACTGTCTGATAGGCCGCCTTGTAAGAATTGAAAATCTCTTTCACTCAGCCGTTTCTAATGTGGTTCTTATGGCTGCAACTGTGCGATACATTACTCGCCAATTCGTAAAGTATCCGGATATAGAGAAAACGACTTGGCGCTAAGAGAGCCTTACTATCAGGTATAGCCAATGCAGTTTATTGCCACCATTAGATCTCACTGCGGGAAAGGAGACGCTAACATACGGTATGACCAGTGCCAAGCCAGTTCTCTATATCCGAATACTTTACGAATTGGCGAGTAGAATCGCACTTTGATTGACTATTAGATCGGGCTAAGTTAAGCGAATAAACCTCCAAACTTCGTTATCTTCTGCCATAATAGAGCGTTTCTGGAGTTCCAACTAGGTTGTTGAAGGGAAATTTTTAAGTTCAGCACGGTCTAGTGGCTTCCCCCCTATGATAAGGAAATAGTGTATCTGTCTTGGCCAGCTTAAAATTTTCCTTTCAACAATCCAATTGGGAGTCCAGAAACACTCTAATGGGAAAAACCTTGTTAGTACCAGCGTGTCATGGACGTTCCCTATAATACCAGCCTACGTTTAGGAATACCGTATTAATTCCTTAAACCCACGATCGGGGATCTCAACAGAAATCGCCGTCTAAACCACAATAGGCTTAGCAGATTAGGTTAACAAAATAACGAATACCAGTTAATGAGATCCAGTCAGCTCAGCCTCCCCAAGCTATACCTAGTCTGGATAACACTATTCCTTCTCGGGATGTTCCGTCTCTGATAGGGGGGATCCGAGGCCGATCCCAGATGGTGGATTTAAGGGAGAAAACCTTTTCTATACCAGTCAATCCTGGGCCCTCCCTGTAGGATACCAGCAACGTTTTTTATCCCAACAAAACTCAACGTTTCACCCGCAGCCAAGTGATTTGGGTGAAAACCATTTCTTGGACTTCAAAAAAAGGCAATAAGCATGGTCTCACCATATCTTGGCAGAATGGCTACCCTAGCATTTTCCTAAAAAGGAGCCTAACAAACAAATTTTAAGCGACACATGCTATCTATATACTTGCCCTCTGGCATTAAAGAAAATGCTAAAATTTAGCTGTGCTTCTGGCTTACTCATCCTAATTTTCTGTTGATTTTTATTATTTTTATTATTTTTATTATTATTACTTTGTGGGGTTTACGGGAGTAATTCTGAAAGTATGGTTGCCGGTGAAACGTTGGGTTTTGCTGGGATAAAAAAACGTTACTGGTATCCTACAGGGAGGGCCCAGGATTGACTGGTATAGAAAAGGTATTCTCACTGAGTGTACGAGAAAACCTATTCTATACCAGCAGATCTCAGACCACCCCTATAGAATACCAGCAACGTTTTTTTATACCAGCAAAAGGAAGGTTTCAGGCAAGTTCTGTGAGCCAGCTACAATTAGCTAGACGTTATGTCATAAGAGAATAAAAAAATAAAAAAATAAAAAAAAAAAGCTCATAACTGGACTTTGCCCACACCAGCCACTGCAAATAGGTTGCCACAGTAAAGCCTGCTATTAGCCACAAGGTTAAAATAACTCATCCTCCACTCTTGCTTCCAATCCCCACTTCAGAAACATGGGACTTTTTGTTTGTTCCTTGTTCCTTCTCAGTTACACAGTCCAGAACACTTTGCCCTATTAACCAACACTTGCACCAAAATGCCTGGTACCTAGCTTTCTGCTAGTTGATGATATCTGTACCTGCTGGCTTTTTTTCTTTTTTTTTTTTTTTTTGCTTGTGGAATGGAGATTTCTGATTGTAAGAAGTTACTGTTATCCTCAGAAGTCCCTCTACTAACCTTTTATGATGCTTCTTTCAGAATGCCTGGCACCTAGCTTGCAGCCAATTAATAATAGCTTTGCCTGTCGGTTGCTTTTTGTCTTACTCTTTAAATGGAGAATTCTGACCATAAGAATTCACTGTCATTCTGAGAGGGCTCTCCATTAACTATTAACTATACCTTTTCCAGAATACTTAGCACCTAGCCTCCTGCCAATCAATAGTGGCTTTGCCTGCTAGCTTTTTTTTTTTTTTTTCTAGTTTTCCTTGTTCATGGAGAAAGGATTCTCTAATGTAAGAATTTACTATTATCCTTGGAAGACGTTCTGCCAACCTTTAACTTCTCTAGAATACTGGGTACCTAGCTTTCTACCAACAACCAGCAGCTTTGCTGAGTGGTTTTTCTTTTTTTTTTTTGTCTTTCAGAAAAGAGAGTTTTGACTATAAGAATTGATTCTTATCTGGAGAAAATCTTCTACTAACCTTTAACTGTGCCTTTTCTAGGATGCCAAGCACCTAACTTCCTGCCAATCAATAATAGCTTTACCTGCCAGATTTGTTTTTTTCTTTTACTCTTGAAAAAAGATTCCGGAATGTAGGAATTCACTCTCATTCAGAAAAAAAAACTTCTACTAATCCTTAGCTCTAATGTTTTTTTAGCAGGTCCTATACCAAATGTCCTACCATTTCAGACTTGAGTTGTCTACAGATTCTTTAGTTCTACATTTAGTAAAGTAAGTCTTCTACAATATCATTCCATGCTTAGTTTTTATTTTTATTTTTATCTATAATGTATCCTATAGCTTAGTAAGCACCTATCATAGTGAGTCATATGCAGTTGTGGGGAATATTATCAGTTGAACTGCAGCTGAAATTGCAATAGTAGCTGTTATTTGGATGTATGGTTCGCTATAATATATACTTACTATGTTGGGGAATATATTATAGATATTTACTTGGCTGTTAGCTTTACCATCATAACTAATCACTCAGTATAGTTTCTAAATTTTGCTAAATACATAAACTACAAATTTAGTTCTACCCAACAGGTGGTATGGTTATGGCCATAGGCCCCACACCTTTGACATGCCTGACTTCCCTTTCCAATTGAAGGAGGTATTTCTCCACCATTCAGCTGCACTTGAGCTCTCACAACCTTTCTTCACTGGGCTCCAGGATCCCACTGCAGTAACTGTCTTCTTCTCTGAGTTTGATATTCTCTTGTAGGTTCCACTACTACTACTTGATCTTGATTATTTACAAGGTAATTCAACTGACTAAGATCTTCTAATGATACAAGCCTTAAATTGACACCATATGTGGCTTGCCATATTGTCAGGTGAAAGAATTAGGGAATATAATCTCTGGGTGAACGGTTTGGAACTTCATGAATAACAGAGAATGCATGCCCACAAGGGATCCCATTTTCCTAGAAGTGTCCACAGCTACACCACTGTCTTGCTAGATTTGTCAAGAAGACCTTTCCATTCACTTGAACAACTTCTCCTTCGATGTGGGATACCATTCAGATGTGGTTTGAGGATGACCACTGCTCACTCTCCTGCAGTCAGAGAAGACAATAATCTATAACTGGCTGTTCATCACTGACAATTTGCTTATTTACCTTTGCCAATCGTTTATATCGTTTGTTCATCATATAATGCCAAATCTTGTTCAGGAGATCGAGGACTGACAATTCTCTATCTTCCCAAAATACCTTGTTCATAGATTCAACAACATTCAATGTCTTATGGTCATAATATAGTCCTTGATAGAATGCCGTCACCCAATATGCTGTTAGGCATATGGAAAAAAGGGCCAAAGTTACCTGGCCTTTACTCAGGATTATTTCTACCATACCCCTGCAGCCCCCATGTAGGGACCGGGCGTCATCACGGTATTACGGCCGAGTTGTGTCCCAACACTTTAACAACAATAAACGACACCTTCAGCATAACACCATATACGTCATCGCCGTCCGTCCGACCGGATGCTGTCCGTAGGATATATGAGAGGGCACCTTTGGCGACTCATGAGAAGTGACTCGAAGGAATTTGGTTAAGTTTTGGGTGAGCTATTATCCTGTATACTAGCAGTTAAATATTAGGGCTAATAAGTAATGGGACGATTTGGGAAGAAACCGTTAGTGACCAAATATCGTGAGCCTATGGCACTACAGGGTAGCCATAAGAGCCAAGCCTTTTGCTTTGAAAGAAGTAGTACCCCAAGAGGGTCTACTCGAGAATCAGTATGAGAGAGTTTTGCCCGACGAGCTATTGGCTCGATCGCTGGCCAAGGGACCTTCATATCCGATGGGCTTTGCGGTGCATAGATATGCGACACAATAGCCGCGCTCATTTATTAAAGCTGATCACTTTATATTTTGAGGCAGAACAATTGACATAGTTGCTATTAGGTCAGCATGCTCAAATTAAGTTCATATAGCAAAGAGATCGAAGACTACCTACTGGCGGAGTGTTCGCACCCTCAGAAACAAATAGGAGTTCGGAGAGATTGAAGCTGAGCAAGGCAAATATTCTCAGGGTCAGGAGTGTTCGCACATAGGAAAAATAAGAGGTTTTTGATGGAGGTACTTAGATAGTATGGGAGTTGATTGTAGCCCGTGATAACTCAGACATGGAATATAAATATCGAGGTACTCCCAGCTATTTACAATCATCAAGCAACAGAGAAGAGATCTTATTAATATATTTATTATTTACTCTTTAAGAAACTTATTACGAATACAACTTTCTGAAACTACTGTTAGGCATATAGAATAGTCTAGTCAGTGGATCATGTGATTCTAGGGATAGGTCACATGTTCAAATCCCTGACATGACATAGTTATTTCTAGTTAATAAAACATTCTCGTATGAGATATTTTCTACCAACTAGATAATGACCTGAGCATCATGATCTAATAACACCGATGGGTAGTTATTAGGTCGAGCCTCTTGCTTTGAAAGAAGTAGTGCCCTAAGAGGGCCTGCTCGAGAATCGGTATGAGAGGTTTTCGCTGGATAAGCTATTGGCTCGATCCAGAGCAAAAAACCCTATATATCCGATGGGCCTTGTGATGCATCAATATGCAACACAATGGCCGCGCTCATTCATTAAAGCTGATCACTTTATGTTTTGAGGCAGAACAATTGGTATAGTTGCCATTAGGGCGGCATACTCAAATTAAGTTCATATAGTGGAGAGATCGAAGGCTACCTACTGGAGGGGCGTTCACACCCCCCAGAAACAATAGGAGTTTGAAGAGATCAAAGCTAAGCAAGGCAAATATTCTCAGGGTCAAGAGTGTTCGCACTTAGGAAAAATAAGAGGTTTTCGATGGAGGTACTTAGATAGTATGGGAGTTGATTGTAGCCCGCGATAACCCAGACGCGGAATATAAATATCGAGGTACTCCCAGCTATCAGAAACATCAAGCAATGGAGAAGGGATCTTATTAATATATTTATTAACTCACTCTTGAAAAAACTTTATTATACATATTCTTTCTAAAAAACCCTCGGGAAATACGAGCCTACCTTAACGATCTTCATTTTATCCTACCTTACCTTATTTCAAGAAGCTTATGGCTTAGACCTACCAGCCCTATCTACGGTTGGACTACCCCATAACAGTATATTAATACTCTCCACATTACCTAGGCTCACTACCTACACAATTACCTCTACCTACTACCTATACCTATCATGGATCGCATTAGACAAGACTCACCTATGCCCTTGGCAATCTAAGGGCCAGGGCATGATGTACAAATGGAAGATGGAGTTCCTTCCCCAGCCAGCGATGTGACGTCTATACTAGCCACAACTGCTATGCAAAACCCCCCTTACCTCACAAGCGGAACTTCCCCAGCAGGCTCCTTAAGAGGAAGGAGGTCATGGGGAAGGATCAAAAAAAGAGTTGCTATCCCTAGAGAAGGATCACGTGGCCCCCCGAGACAGCCGGAAGTTCTGGCTATCTTAAGACACATCATGGAATCTCTAAGCCAAGTTGACCAAAATGCTTCAAGATCTATAAACGAGCAAAACATAGCCTACAATGAGCTGTCCGCATGAGGGCGCCAATATGCCGATGAGCTCGAAAGCTACCGCAATAGGCTTGATCAAGGAGAACAAATAGTAGGAAATGAATTGGTGGGAATAAACCTAAAGCAGGAGCAACTCACATGAGAATTGGAGATATCTCGAAAGCACTTCCAAGACCAAGTAGCAGCGGAGCTATGAAAACATAATACTCAACACGAGCAGCAACAAGTGGTGAGTACTCAGTTGCATCAGAATATTGACTTAACAGGACAAGCATCCTTTTCGAGAGATCAACAGCTGGAACAGTTGATCCAACAAGTCCAAGCCCAGGTCAAGATCGACCAAGAACAATGGAGAGCTGCCGAACAAAGAATACGAGAAATGATGGAACTGGTACAGCTGCAGTTAACCGAAGTAGCTCGCTCAGCAGCCACCCCATCCATTCTGGCAAGCCAAGCAACTGTAGAAACCGCTCTACCTTCCTCCTCTGGCTCCTTAGCAGGAATGCCAAAGAAAGGAAAAGAAATCAACCGAGGCCAACCAGCAGCAGGAGGAGGAGGGGGAGAAGGAGGAGGTGGCCAAGGACCCCTAAAGATGAGTGGAGCTGGAGGTAGAGACCCTAACCCCAGCAGCAGCAGCAGCAGTAGCGGCTCCAGCAATAGTGAAGGCCCAGCCCCAGTTCCAACACCTAGACCGGAAAGCCGCCCCCCCCAAGGGAATGCCCCAGACCAGGACCACCTGATGGATATACTGGGTAGCGCGATTACCAGAGGGAAAAGGCACGCAGACCCGCCATCCATATTTGAGGCCAAGGTCTATGAGGACATTAATACATGGGTATTGGACTGCGAAGATTACTTTGCTAGAAACCCAGACCAATAGGTAGAAGACCATCATAAAATTGTTTATGCATTGAAAAGAACGAAGGGAAAAAAGGTAGCTCTCTTTGCTGAATGGTACCGAAAAAGCATGACAGGAGCTATGGGTGCTCCATTCCGGCCCGAACTGGTCTCTTGGACCAGGTTTACCCAAGAAATTGTTAGCAGATATTCAGGCATCGAGCAGGAAAGAGAGGCAGCACAGGACATGAAAAAAATCCTGTACAATAATGACATTGAAGAATACCTCCTTCTACTCGAAAACCTTAATATCAAAGCCAAAATGTCAGGCATAGGATGGAGGCTCCTGGTTGAGGACAAGCTCCCAGAACAAATCCTGAGAAGGCTCTCAGGAGAGACATACGATTCCGATGAAGATTGGCTCAAGGCACTAAGAGGCTTTGGCAAGCTGGAGGAATCTTTCTTACAATGCCAGAACCTTTCCCAGGCAATGGCAAAGGGGCGAGGAAATGCCACAAAAAGAAAGCGTGGCAACTAAAATAAAAGCCCTGATACCAGGATTAACAAAAAGCCTCGGTCAACAAAGACAGCCACAGCAGGGTGGAAGACACAAAAGTCAAACGGGGGAGAAGGCAATCCATCACCAATACACACGGATTGGAAGAAAGCTCATGAGGGAATTCCCCAAATCCTGGTAGATAAAAGGAAAGAAACACCAGGCTCATGCACCGGTTTTGGACTTACCAACCACAAGTGGGGCATGTGTAGAAGAGCAGCCATGGTTAGTTCTGTAACTCGACACAGACAACCAAAAAGACGGAACACTCGATTGGAGGTCCGGGCCCCCCAAGAGAGGTGGCCACAGGTTGGTCAAGTGGCAATGACTAGGCCGCCACCACAACATTGGGAACTATCCGACCTGTGATCCAATTGAGGGGTATTCAGCGAGGTCTACACACCCTCTTCTCGGCTGAAGAGCATTGGACTGGCCACCATCTAATTGAAAGGGTTACTCCTGACACTGATTCGGGTCTGTGCATAAGCTTAAGGAGGCAAAGGGGTTGAGTAGACAAGGAGGGGATTGGCACCATACAGCGATGGCGTATGGGTACTTGTGGTCTGGCACAAACTCGCAATGGGGGCTCATACCCCACCAGACTTAAATCTTGGCCTACGCTGATAGCACTGGCGGATCACACCCACGCTTTACCATGAGAAAAGCACCGGTCAGGTTATATTCGGGAACCCCTCAGCAGGGGATAAAGACCACTGGTAGTGGGCTGCCCAATAACCATAAAATATTCTTTTCATGTCAGTTTACTTGAGGAGACCTGATTGGTCGAAATAATGTGGGCGTTATAGTAAAATCAAAAACTTTACACCCCGCATACCCAACTATACAAAAAACTGCAAGATTAAAATGATTAACGCCTACACCGATTATACCTTAGTACACATACGACTTTGCTTGGTACATGTTTTAACCTGGGACCAGGAACCTTTATCCTTTGTCCCAAGGAAACCATCCTCTTTCATACACCCCACAGGGAATATTTGTACAACAATCCAGGAATACACGAAAGTACACCACAGTACTATTATCTCTTTGTGCCGAATATTCCTCAAAGCGCACCAAAGACCCCAAGTACCTAGATACACCAGGTCAACATACTTATCCAGACAAAAATTTTGCTCAAGAAGAACTCTCAAACCCTCATTAAGCGCGAAAGGACCTATTGAAGTCCATACCAGATTCTGGTTGTAAAAAATGTCGAAGCGAAGACATATCGAAACAGCGCCATTGGGTAAGCGACGCAAGCTCATTGCCCCGCAACCTACCCTTTACGAGCACTTGGAAGGTCATGCACACCTCTATGTTAAAGGGAAACGTTACCATATCCAAGTCTTGCTGGACTCGGGGGCTGATGTTTTTGTCTTAAATGAAAAACTAGTATGAGAATTAGACATACCCTGCATAACTCGCAGAAATCACATTCCGATTAAAGGATTTACGGGTGACATTGCCAAGGCCAGTGGCAAACAATATACTACCCCCATAAAAATGGAAATAGGAATGAATTGCCACACAACTGAAGTCTCCTGCGAAGTGGCACCTATGAATAGATGGGGGATGATAATACCCTATGGATGGTTGAAAGAACACCCCATATCTAATATAATCTATTCAGATAGGTGGCAATTTCAAAACCAGAAATGTCATGACCACTGTGGTCCAGGTACATGGTGTGACTGGGACGAACAATTTGAGTGGGATGATGATGTAGCACACAATCCAGACACGACAGTTGTTGGTCTGGTAAGCTCCATTGATGAGAGCAGGGAACTGGTAATCAGCCAGTTGCCAGAAGAGTACCTGGATTATATGGACCTTTTTCTACTGTCGGCTGCCAAAAAACTGCCACGAAGGAGGACTTTCGATCACGCAATCGACCTCAAGGATGGTCTAAGTCCCCCTTGGGGACCCATTTACAAGCTTTCTGCCTCTCAATTAGAGGCTCTATGCATATACTTAAACGAGATGTTAGAACAAGGAAAAATCAGACCTAGCATGGCGCCGTGTGGGGCTCCAATACTGTTCGTACCGAAGCCAAACAGTGGTTGGCACCTATGTATTGATTATAGGGGCCTCAATAAGGTCATAATATCCAACAAATACCCAATTCCCCTAATGACGGAGTTACAAGACCGAGTCGTTGGCTCAACTATCTTTACTAAACTAGACCTAAAGGATGGGTTCCACCTAATCAGGATTAAAGAAGGAGATGAATGGAAGACAGCTTTCCGGACTCGCTATGGGCACTTTGAATACAAAGTCATGCCATTCGGGCTAGTCAATGCCCCAGCTACCTTCCAAGCAATGATGAACACAATATTAAGAGAATTCCTAGATCATGGGGTTGTGGTCTATATGGATGACATTCTCATCTACTTGGCAGATGAGGCAAGTCATGTGGAGCTGGTGCGAAAGGTGTTAGCGCACCTAAGAGAATACCAACTAGCAGTCTCTATTGCAAAGTCTTATTTTCACGTTACTACAGTGGAATTTCTTGGTTACGTAGTAACCATGAAAGGAGTCTCCATGAGCGAGAAAAAAGTAGAGTCCATTCGAAATTGGAAACAGCCAAAATTGGTAAAAGACATACAAATCTTCATGGGGTTCGCAAACTTTTACTGGAGATTTATCAAGGATTTCTTGGCAATTTGCAAACCCATTACAGAACTCCTGAAAGGAAATTCTAAACATTTCGCCTGGGGAAGAGAACAGGATGAAGCCTTTGAATTCCTGAAGGAACAATTTGTGACGGCATCAATTCTTTGCCATTTTGACCCCATGAAAGAGACAATAGTGGAAACTGATGCAAGTGACTTTGCACTTGGTTGTGTTCTATCACAACTGGTAAAGAGAAAGCTACACCCAGTAGCATTCCACTCACGAAAGTTCATCCCGGCGGAACGGAACTACGATGTTCATGACAAGGAATTGTTGGCAATTGTGGAAGCCTTTAAGGAATGGCACCACTACTTGGCAGGAACGGGGGTCCCCATCACTATTTATATGGACCATCAGAATTTACAGTACTTCCTCACCACCAAGGCATGGAGTGTGAGACAAATTCGATGGGCACAAAAGCTAGCAGACTTTAACTTCCGCATTATTTACAGACCAGGAACCTGGGGCGGGAAACCAGATGCACTAAGTAGACGGCTGGAGTACCATCCAGAAGGCGAAGCTACCCATAGTGAACAGTCAATTTTGAAATCCGAAAACTTCTTACAAATCACTGTGGTATGGAAAAACCCTGGAGACAAAAGATTAACCCCCATACAGGACATGGAACTCGATCCCAGGCCAGAAGATGACCAGATGTCGGAGACAGAAGACTTGCATGAAAGCTCGGAGCCACCAAGAATCCATGTCCATAGACTGGCAGAGAGTGCTAGGATCCCCACTAGAGGATCAATGCTCGCGGCAGAACATGACTTGTATAGTATGGATAGGCTAACCATCCCTGGGCAGGGACAGGCCCTGGTTGCGACAGGAATAGCTATAGGGCTGCCTAAAGGAACCTATGGGTGAATTGCACCCTGAAGCGGATTGGTGCTTAGACATGGTATACACATAGGCGCCGGGGTGATAGACGCTGACTATACAGGCGAAATAAAAGTCTTAATGGTTAACCTAATGGATGTGGATTACAAAATCTCCAAGGAGGATCGGATAGCTCAAATTATTATCGAGAAAATCGATAACACCGAGCTCCTGGAAGTAACAAACTTGGCAATAATAGAACGAGCGGATGCAGGCTTCGGAAGCAGTGATCTGCTTGGGAAAAAGCCAACGGTATGCTTTCTACAAGAAAGCTCTAGAAACAATGAGCATTTCGACCATTATAATGAGGAACACAATCCTAAACTATCACAAGAAGTGGTAATGTTGTCCAATGCTATCATCGCAAGAGCAGAAATAAAGAAGTTTGATGTAGACTTTATGGCCAAAGTCAAAGAAGCAGCCGAACGAGATGAAGAGTGGGTCATGAGAAGGCAGGAGTTAGAAAGATTGAAAAATGACAGCATGGACCTTCCCAAATTCTGGAACCTGAAGGATGGGCTGGTATACTACAAGGACCGGCTTTTTATCCCAGCAGACGAAGGTATCCAAACCCTCATAATGAATGGATGCCATGACTCAAAAATCACTGGACACTTCGGCCAAGAAAAAACCCTAGAAATAGTCACACGAGACTTCTACTGGAAGGGGTTAACAGGCTGGGTTAATGACTATGTCAGATCCTGCAATGAGTGTCAACACAATAAGTCTCCTCGACATGCAAGATATGGGTTGCTTCAACCCTTACAAGTACCCTATGCAGCCTGGATGTCTATCTTGACAGATTTTATTGTTCAACTACCAGAATCGCAGGGACACACCCAGATCATGGTCATAGTGGATCAGTTTACCAAGTTGGCACATTTTGTTGGTCTAAAAGAAAATGCGACCGCAAAGGATGTTGCAAATGTTTTCCTCCGAGAAGTATGGAAACTCCACGGACTACCCACAGAAATTATTTCTGACATAGATGCAAAGTTTCAAGGGGAGTTTTGGGAATCATTGTACCAAGCTCTGGGAATTAAAAGAAGAATGTCAACAGCCTACCACCCTCAGACTGATGGGCAAACCGAAAGAACCAACCAGGTGCTGGAAGGTTACTTGTGAAGCTTCGTCAACCATGATCAGGATGATTGGTATCAACTCCTGCCAGTGGCAGAATATGCCTACAACAACTCTACCACCAATGCACACAAATTGACTCCCTTCTTTGCAAACTATGGCTTCCATCCACGGACAGAATGGGTGAGAGAACGTGAGGCTCAAAATCCAGGTGTGGCCCTTTATGCATACTGGATGAAAAATATACATGAACAAGCCAAGGAGACACTAGAATTTACACGAGAGGCCATGTTGAGGTATTACGATCGAAAAGCCAGAAAGCAACCAGACATAAAGGTCGGAGACCAAGTCATGCTCAACGGCAAAATTATGCGATCAAAACGGCCCTCGAAGAAGCTGAGCCCAAAGCTCTATGGGCCTTTTAAAGTCTTGGAAAAGAAAGGCAAATGAGCCTACAAACTTCAAATACCCGACTGGTGGAAAATCCATCCAGTTTTTCATGTAGCATTGCTTGAACCCTACCGAGTTTTTACTTAGCCAGGACGGGCACAGCCACCCCACGACCCAGAAGAAGTCGAAGTTGACTTAGAATGGGAAGTGGAGAGAATTGTGAGGAGTGAAATAATCTCCTACACGAGACGAGTTAGAGGACAAAATAAGGTCCTCCGAGAGCTCCGATATTTCATGAAATGGAAAGGTTGTTCCGAAGACGAGAACACCTGGGAACCCCCGGAGCACCTAGAGCGTGCCGAGGAATTAGTGATGGAATTTCATAGATTGAATCCTGAAATGCCAGGATGGGCAGGATTGGAATAATATGGCAAGGTTTTCTTTGCGTGGCCAAGCAAATGCGCAAAAGCTTTTTACCCTACCATGTTGAGTTCCCATGGAAAAGGTATTTTTTATTTTTTTATTTTTTATTTTTTATTTTATTTTTATTTTTTATTTTTATATATTTTTGTGGAAGAAAGATGTTCGAGATGAAGTCTTGGGAGGGGGAGCTACTGTTAGGCATATGGAATAGTCTAGTCAGTGGATCACATGATTCTAGGGATAGGTCACGTGTTCAAATCCCTGACATGACATAGTTATTTCTAGTTAATAAAACATTCTCGTATGAGATATTTTCTACCAACTAGATAATGACCTGAGCATCGTGATCTAATAACACCGACGGGTAGTTATTAGGCCGAGCCTCTTGCTTTGAAAGAAGTAGTGCCCCAAGAGGGCCTACTCGAGAATCGGTATGAGAGGTTTTCGCTGGATAAGCTATTGGCTCGATCCAGAGCAAAAAACCCTATATATCCGATGGGCCTTGTGATGCATCAATATGCAACACAATGGCCGCGCTCATTCATTAAAGCTGATCACTTTATGTTTTGAGGCAGAACAATTGGTATAGTTGCCATTAGGGTGGCATACTCAAATTAAGTTCATATAGTGGAGAGATCGAAGGCTACCTACTGGAGGGGTGTTCACACCCCCCAGAAACAATAGGAGTCTGAAGAGATCAAAGCTAAGCAAGGCAAATATTCTCAGGGTCAAGAGTGTTCGCACTTAGGAAAATTAAGAGGTTTTCGATGGAGGTACTTAGATAGTATAGGAGTTGATTGTAGCCCACAATAACTCAGATGCGGAATATAAATATCGAGGTACTCCCAGCTATCAGAAACATCAAGCAACGGAGAAGGGATCTTATTAATATATTTATTAACTTACTCTTGAAAAAGCTTTATTATACATATTCTTTCTAAAACCCCTTGGGAAATACGAGCCTACCTTAACGATCTTCGTTTTATCCTACCTTACCTTATTTCAAGAAGCTTATGGCTTTGACCTACCGGCCCTATCTACGGTTGGACTACTCCATAACAACTACCTTGACGATCTTCATCTTTGCTTTATCTTACCTTACCTCAAGAAACATACGGCCTAGGCCAACCATCACTATCTCCGATTGGGCTACCCCATAATAGTATATTAATACTCTCCACGTTACCTAGGCTCATACATGCATTCTATCTCTGCCTACACTCATCATGGATCTCATCAGACAAGATTCACCTATGCCCCTGGCTATTCAAGGAGCTGGGGCCAACACACCTATGGAAGAAGGGGCACCTTCTCCAGCCAGCGATGTGACATCTATACTGGCTACTACTGCTACACAAAACTCCCCATTCCTCTCCAGCGGAAGTTCCCCTGCAGGCTCTTTGTGAGGAAGGAGATCATGGGGAGTCAAAAAAAGAACTTATTCCCCAAGAGGAAGATGAGATGGCCCCCCATGAAACCCGGAAGTTCCGGCCATCCTAAACCACATTTTAGAACACCTTAATCAAGTTGATCGGACTGCTTCAAGGTCGATTGATGAACAACATATAGCTTACAATGAGCTGTCCTCACAAGGATGACAATATGCCGATGACCTGGAAGCTTACAGAAAAAGGCTTGACCAGGGAGAACAGATAGTGGGAAATGAGCTAGAAGGAATACGATTCAAAATGGTTGCATTTGTGGGAGAAATAGAAACATCGTGAAATCATTTTCAAGACCAAGTAGCTGCAGAGCTACAAAGACATAATGCTCAACATGAGCAACAACAGGCGATGAGTACCCAATTGCATCAGAATATTGACCTGACAGGGCAAACGTTGTTTTCACAGGACCAACAGCTGGAACAATTGATCCAGCAAGTGCAAGCCCAAGTGGAAATTGACCGAAACTAACGTGCAGAGGCAGAACAAAGGATGCAAGAAATGATGCACCTCATGCAACGACAGTTAGTTGAAGTGGCACATTCAGTGGCTACCCCTTCCCTGCCAGCAAGACAGGCAACAGCAGAAACTGCGCCTCCTTCTTCTTCTGGTTCTCTGGCAGGTAGGCCAAAGAAAGGCAAAGAGGTTGACCAAGGCCTACAATGACCACGGGAGGAGGAGGAGGAGGGGGTGAAGGACCCCCAATGATGCATGGAGCTGGAGGCAGGGACCCTAACCCGAGCAGTAGCAGTAGCAGCTCCAGTAACAGGGAAGGACCAGCCTCACCTCCCACACCAAGGGCTGCAAGTCACCCCCCCCCAAAGACAGCTCCAGATACAGATGACATGTTGGAAATATAGGGAACCACAATTGCCAGGGGAAAATGGCATACTGACCCACCAGCTATATTCGAGGCCAAAGTCTATGAAGATATCAACACATGAGTATTGGACTGCGAAGACTTTTTTGCAAGAAATCCAAATCAATGGACGCAAGACCATGATAAGATTGTCTATGCTTTGAAAAGAACAAAGGGAAAAAAGGTAGCCTCTTTTGCCGAATGGTACCGGAAAAGTATGACAGGTGCCATGGGCACTCCTTTTCAACCAGACTTGGTCTCTTGGACTAGATTCACTCAAGAAATTGTCAGCAGATACTCAGGTATTGAGCAGGAATGGGAAGCAGCTCAGGACATGAAAAAGATCCCTTATAATAATGATATCGAAGACTACCTCCTTCTGCTCGACAACCTTAATATCAAAGCTAAGATGTTGGGCATCAGTTGGAGGCTCCTGGCTGAAGACAAGCTCCCTGAACAAATCCTGAGAAGGCTCTCAGGAGAGACATATGATTCCGATGAAGACTGGCTCAAGGCACTAAGAGGCTTTGGAAAATTAGAAGAATCTTTTTTACAATGTCAAAACCTCTCCCACGCAATGGGAAAAGTACGAGGGGATACCACAAAAAGGAAACGTGGTAACGAGAATAAAGGTTCCAATACCAAGGCCAACAAAAAGCCATGGTCAAGAAAAGTAGCCAGGACGGGCTGGAAAGTGCAGAAAGCAAACTCAGGGAAAGCAATTCTACTCCAATACACATGGATTGGAAGAAAGCTCATGAGGGAGTCCCCCAAACCCTTATAGACAAGAGGCGAAAAACTCAAGGCTCGTGCACCTGTTGTGGACTAACCAACCACAAATGAGGGATGTGTAGAAGAGTAGCTGTAGTTAGTTCTGTAATGCGACACAAGCTACCAAAGAGATGGAACACTCAGTTGGAGGTCTGGGCCCCCCAAGAAAGGTGGCCGCAGGTTGGTCACGTGGTAATGACAAGGTTGCCCCCACAACTTTGGGGATTATCCGACCTGGGGTCCAATTGAGGGGAATTCTTTCGAGGTCTACCCACCCTCTTCTCAGCTGAAGAGCATTGGACTGGTCACCATCTAATTGAAGGGGTTAAGCCTGACACTGATTCAGGTCTGTGCATAAGCTTAAGGAGGCAAAGGGGTTGAGTAGACAAGGAATGGTTTGGCACCATACAGCGATGGTGTATGGGTACTTGTGGTCTAGCACAAATTCGCAATGGGGGCTCACACCCCATCAGACTTGAATCTTAGCCCACACTGACAGCACTGGCGGATTGTACCTTCACTTTATCATAATGAAAAAGTACTGGTCAGGTTATAACAGGAACCCCTCGGCAGGGGGTAAAGACCACTAGTAGTAGGCTGCACAATAACCGAAAGACATTCCTTTCTTGTCAGTTTACCTGAGGAGACCTGATTGGTCGAAATAATGTAGGCATTATAGTAAACTCAAAAAGCTTTACACCTATTACAACCAACAATACAAAAACTGCAAGAATAAAATGGTTAACACCTACACTGATTATACCTTAGTACCAGCATGACTTCGCTCGGTACACATTTTAACTTGGGACCAGGAGCTTTTATCTTTTGTCCCAAGACAACCATCGTCTTTTGTACACCCCACCGAGAATATCTGTACAAAAATCCAAGAATACACTAAAGTACACCATAGTACTATTATCACTTTGTGCTGAATATTCCTCCTAGCGCACCAAAGACCACCGGTACCTAGGTATGCCGGGTCAACATATTTATCCAGACAAAAACTCTGCTTGAGAAAGACACTCGAACCCTCACTAAAGGCAAAAGGACCCATTGAAGTCCATACCAGATTTTGGTTATAGAATGTCGAAGTGAAGACACATCGAAACAGAGCCGTTGGGCAAGCGGCACAGACTTATTGCCCTATAACCTACCCTTTATGAGTACCTGGAGGGACACGCACACCTCTATGTTGTGGGAAAACGATATCGAATCCAAATCCTATTAGACTCTGGAGCTAATGTTTTTGTCCTAAATGAAAAATTGGTACAAGAATTAGACATATCTTGCATATTGCGCAAGAATCACATCCCAAATAAGGGATTTACAGGTGACATCGCCCAGTCAAGTGGTGAACGATATACAATGCCCTTAAAAATGGAAATAGGGACAAACTACCACACTACCGAAGTCTCCTGCAAGGTAGCACCTACAAATAGATGGGGAATGATAATACCTTTCGGCTGGTTGAAAGAACATCCCATATCCAACATTACACATCCAAGCAGATGGGAATTCCAAGGAGAAAAATGCAATGACCACTGTGGCCCAGGCACTTGGTGTGACTGGGATGAACTGTTCGAATGGGATGATGATGTAGCTCATGACCCCGATGCAATAGTTGTTGGCTTGGTAAGCTCTATGGATGAAAATGAGGATTTGGTGGTGAGCCAGTTACCAAAGGAATATCTGGATTATACTGACCTTTTCCTCCAATTGGCTGCAGAAAAACTACCTCTAAGAAGAATGTTCGATCATGTGATTGATCTCAAGGAGGGCCTAAGTCCCCCGTAGGGACCAATTTACAAGCTCTCAGCCTCTCAATTAGAAGCCCTACACCTATACCTAAATGAGATGTTAGAACAAGGAAAAATCAGGCCTAGTATGGCACCTTGTAGGGCTCCGATATTATTTGTACCAGAACCAAATGGTGGTTGGTGCCTGTGCATCGATTATAGGGGCCTTAATAAGGTCGCTATATCTAACAAATACCCACTGCCTCTAATGACAGAGCTACATGACCGAGTGGTCAGATCGACCATCTTTACCAAGTTAGACCTAAAGGACGGGTTCCACCTAATTAGAATTAAGGAATGGGATAAATGGAAGACAGCGTTCTGAACCCGTTATGGACACTTTGAATACAAAGTTATGCCATTTGGGCTTGTTAATGCCCCAGCTACCTTCCAAGCAATGATGAACACAGTTTTACGAGAATTCCTAGATCACGGCGTTGTGGTCTACATGGACGATATTCTCATCTACTCAGCAGATGAGGCAAGCCATGTCGAGCTAGTTCGAAAAGTATTAGCTTACCTATGGGAATAACAACTGGCAGTCTCTATTGCAAAATCTTATTTTCACGTCGCTACGGTGGAATTTCTAGGTTATGTAGTAACAATAAAAGGAGTCTCCATGAGTGAGAAAAAGGTGGAATCCATCTGAAAATGGAAACAACCAAAGTCCGTAAAAGATATACACATCTTTATGGGCTTTGTGAACTTGTACTGACGATTCATTAAGGGCTTTTCTACAATTTGCAAGCCAATCACGGAACTCCTGAAGGGAAATTCCAAACATTTTGTCTGGGGAAGAGAGCAGGATGAGGCCTTCGAGTTCCTAAAAGAACAATTTGTGACTGTGCCAATTCTTTGTCATTTTGACCCCATGAGGGAAACAGTTGTAGAAACTAATGCACGCGATTTCGCGCTTGGCTGTGTTTTGTCACAACTAGTGAAGAAAAAACTACACCCAGTAGCATTCCACTCATGGAAATTTGGACCTGCCGAACAGAACTACGACGTTCACGATAAGGAACTACTAGCCATTATGGAGGCATTTAAGGAATGGCGACACTATCTGGCAGGAACCGAAGTCCCCATTACCGTTTATACCAACCACCAAAATCTGCAATACTTCCTTACTACAAAAGCATGCAGTGCTAGACAAATTTGATGGGCTCAGAAATTGGTGGATTTTAATTTTCATATTGTTTACCGTCCTGGAGCCCGAGGAGGCAAGCCAGATGCGTTGAGTAGACGGCCGGAGTACCATCCTGAAGGGGGAGCTACCTATAGGGAACAGTCGATTCTGAAGGCTGAAAATCTTTTACAAGTTGCCATGGTATGGAAAACCCCTGGAGACAAAAGATTAAAACCCACAGATGATATGGAACTCAACCCTAGGCCTGAAGATGACTGAATGTCAGAAGCAGAAGACTTGGACAGAAATATAGAGCCACAAAGGGTCCGAGTCCACAGATTGGCGGAGAATGCTAAGATTCCTACAAGAGGTTCAACTTTTACAGCCGGACATGACTTGTATAGCATGGACACGATAACCATCCCCGGAAAGGGACAAGCCCTTGTTATAACAGGAACAGCTGTAGGACTCCCCAAGGGAACCTATGGACGAATAGCACCCCGAAGTGGATTAGCACTCAGACACAGCATACATATAGGTGCCAGAGTAATAGACGCCGACTATACTGGGGAAATAAAGGTTCCAATGATCAACCTAATGAATACAGACTACAAGGTTGCAAAGGAAGACTGAATAGCCCAAATGATTGTCGAAAAAATCGATAACATAGAGCTCCAAGAAGTGGCAAATTTAGCCATAACCAAATGGGCTAATACTGTCTTTGGAAGTAGTGACCTACTTGGAAGAAAACCCATAGTGTGCTTTTTACAAGCAAGCTCTAAAGACAATGAGTACTTTGACCATTACGATGAAGAGCACAACCCAAAATTGTCAGAAGAAGTAGTGATGTTGTCTAACGCCATCATTGCAAGGGCAGAAATAAGAAAGTTCGATGCTGACTTCATAGCAAAGGTTAAGGAAGCAGCTGAACAGGACGAAGAGTGGGTCATGAGAAGGCAGGAGTTGAGAGAGGATAGAATAGAACCCCCAAAGCTTTAGACCTTGAAAGACAGGCTGGTATACTATAAGGACCGGCTCTGCATCCCAGCAGATGAAGGCATCCAAACCCTCATAATGAATGCATGCCACGATTCCAAGGTGGCAGGACACTTCAGCCAGGAAAAAACCCTTGAAATAGTCACACGAGACTTCTACTGGAAAGGTTTGACAGGATGGGTCAATGATTACGTCAGATCCTGTGACGAATGTCAATACAACAAATCCCCAAGACATGCTAGGTATGGCTTACTCCAACTATTACAAGTACCATATACTGCGTGGACATCTATCTCAACAGATTTTATTGTTCAACTACCCGAGTCACAGGGACACACTCAAATCATAGTCATAGTAGATTGGTTCACTAAGATGGCACATTTTGTCGGCCTAAAAGAAAATGCGACTGCAAAGGATGTCGCTAATATCTTCCTCTGAGAAGTATGGAAACTCCATTGACTACCCACAGAAATCGTTTCTGACATAGATGCAAAGTTCCAAGGTAAATTTTGGGAATCGTTGTGCAAGCTTCTGTGAATCAAAAGAAGAATATCAACAGCCTATCACCCTCAAACTGACGGGCAAACTGAAAGAACCAACCAAGTGCTGGACGGTGTCATGAATTGTGACTAAGCAAGGCAGAATGGCAAGGCAGATTTCACCTGACTCATACTTATGAGTCAGAAGGAGCAAGGATTTCACATGACTTGTGCTAGCGAGTCATTAGTAGGTGTTTATTGGTTGTTTGATTTTCTATGACTCGCAATAGCGATCATATGATATTATGTTTTCACATGTGACTCAGATTATGAGTCACGGGTTTCACACATGTGACACAAATTGCGTACATGATGAGTTTTATAAGTGTTGATTGGTTGTTGATAGTGAGCGAGGTTGACTCATAGGAGTCAGCTGATGGATTTCACACAATGACTCATTTGAGTCACGGGTATGGGTGACTCATAGGGATGAGTCATCAAGGGTTAGGGTTGTGGGAGGAATGACTATATAAGGAGGCCTGTAGGCGAGAGTAGTTAGTTCCTCACACAACCATCTAAATACTTTTCGATACAAAAAACTTTTCTATCAAACAATAAATCCATTCAGGACCTCAAGATCGTCAACAGGAGGAACAAGGAAGTCGTAGAAGTCAAGGACTTGTACTACGAAAGACGGAACGATAAGCAAGAGACGGAAATCAGATCGACAACGAAGTAAGATAAGGAAGGTTGCCTACTGCAAGTATACCCGAACAATAAGTGGATTGTAACAGAAGGTTACTTACAAAGCTTTGTCAACTATGATCAGGATGATTGGTATCAGCTTCTCCCATTGGCAGAGTACACTTACAACAACTCTACCACTAATGCACATAAAATGACCCTATTTTTGGCAAACTATAGTTTCCATCCCCAGACTGAATGGATGAGAGAACGAGAGGCTCAAAATCCAGGTGCAGCCATTTATGCGCACTGGATGAAAAATATACATGGACAGGCCAAGGAAATGCTAGAATCTATGCAAGAGGCTATGTCAAGATATTATGATTGAAAAGCCAAAGAGCAGCCCAACATTAGGGTAGGAGACCAAGTCATGCTCAATGGAAAAAACATGTGATCAAAAAGGCCCTCAAGAAAGTTGAGTCCCAAACTCTACGGGCCCTTCAAGGTATTGGAGAAAAGGGGCGAACAAGCCTACAAACTCCAAATACCCGACTGATGGAAAATCCATCTGGAATTTCATGTGGTGCTGCTTGAGCTCTACTGAATCTCTGTTCGGCCTGGACGGGCACAGCCACCCCACAACCCTGAAGAAATCGAAGGAGATTTACAGTGGGAAGTGGAGAGAATTGTAAGGAGTGAAATAATCTCCTATATAAGAAGAGTGAGAGGATGAAATAAAGTCCTTCGAGAACTCCGATATTTTGTAAAATGGAAAGGTTGTTCTGAAGATGAGAACACCTGGGAACCACTGGAGCACCTAGAGCGTGCAGCGGAATTGTTGGAGGAATTTCATTGGTTGAATCCTGAAATGCCAGGACAGGCAGGATTGCAATAGTGTGACAAGGTTTTCTTTATGTGGCCAAGCAAACACGCAAAGTTTTTTACCCTACCATATTGAGTTCCTAAGAAAAAGTTTTTATTAATTTTTATTTTTATTTTTATTTTTTATTATTAAATTTTGTTTAAGGAAGACGTTCAAGATGAAGTCTCGGGAGGGGAAGCTACTGTTAGGCATATGGAAAAAAGGGCCAAAGTTACTTGGCCTTTACTCAGGATTATTTCTACCATACCCCTGCAGCCCCCATGTAGGGACCGGGCGTCATCACGGTATTACGGCCGAGTTGTGTCCCAACACTTTAACAACAATAAACGACACCTTCAGCATAACACCATATACGTCATCACCGTCCATCCGACCGGATGCTGTCCATAGCATATATGAGAGGGCACCTTTGGCGACTCATGAGAAGTGACTCGAAGGAATTTGGTTAAGTTTTGGGTGAGCTATTATCCTGTACACTAGCAGTTAAATATTATGGCTAATAAGTAATGGGACGATTTGGGAAGAAACCGTTAGTGACCGAATATTGTGAGCCTATGGTACCACAGGGTAGCCATAAGAGCTGAGCCTTTTGCTTTGAAAGAAGTAGTACCCCAAGAGGGTCTACTCGAGAATCGGTATGAGAGAGTTTTGCCCGACAAGCTATTGGCTCAATCGCTGCCCAAGGGACTTTCATATCTGATGGGCTTTGTGGTGCATAAATATGCGACACAATAGCCGCACTCATTTATTAAAGCTGATCACTTTATATTTTGAAGCAGAACAATTGGCATAGTTGCTATTAGGGTGGCATGCTCAAATTAAGATCATATAGCAAAGAGATCAAAGACTACCTACTGGCAGAGTGTTTGCACCCTTAGAAACAAATAGGAGTTTGGAGAGATCGAAGCTGAGCAAGGCAAATATTCTTAGGGTCAGGAGTGTTCACACTTAGGAAAAATAAGAGGTTTTTGATGGAGGTACTTAGATAGTATGGGAGTTGATTGTAGCCCATGATAACCCAGATGTGGAATATAAATATCGAGGTACTCCCAGCTATTTACAATCATCAAGCAATGGAGAAGAGATCTTATTAATATATTTATTATTTACTCTTGAAGAAACTTATTACGAACACAACTTTCTGAGCCTACCTTGACGATCTTCGTCTTTGCTTTATCTTACCTTACCTCAAGAAATATATGGCCTAGGCCAACCATCACTATCTCCGGTTGGGCTACCCCGTAACATATGCCTTCTTAATTCTATCCAAGTAGTTGGCTGCACCCATGTGAAGTTGTCGTAAGTTATTTATCTATTCTTCAAAATTGTAGGTTGTTTGTAAATTCGCAATAGTCCAGAATGCTGCTGACAGGTGACTGCCAAATTGTTGACATAGATTGTCTTTCAAATAAAAACAGCAAATGAGTTGATTAATTCTATCACGAAATACCAACTTGTCTGCTGCCAATAGACCTTTATTACAATCACTTATTAAGGTCATTCCAACACATTCTGGTATTGCTGTCTTCAAACAAGTAAGAAACTAGGTCCATGAGTCCTTATTCTCGCTTTCCACAATTGACCATGCTAACAATAGATTTTGCCCATTTTCATCAATTCCAACTGCCAGGAGAAGGGTTTGAACAAATCTTGCTTTAAGAAATGTACCATCCACAGCCATAAACTGTTGCATATTAGTAAAGGACTGTTTTGATTCATTTGGACATATGAAGATCTGCTGGAATGCCTGTTCATCATTGTGTAGTGCTGTTGTCTGAAATTGAATAAAGGTCTTGGGATTGGTAGCTTTTAGGAGTTCAATATAGGTGGGGATTTTTGCAAATTGCTGGCTTTGGTAATCGCGACAGTCTTTTACCAGTAATGCTTTGATGAGACAAGCTGATTCATAATTAAACTTTATATTATAATGTAGCCAAATACAATCAACGATTTCATTGTGTTTCTGTTGCTCTTGTAACACATAGGTGTTGGGGTACCACACGTCTTAGCCATGACTGAGTATTTGAAACCTCACATGCTGCATTTTCTCCTCCAGCACAAGTGTGTCCCACCTGGACTCTTTTAACCTCAATCTCATCATTCTTGTTTAAAGAGGCATAAACCTGCCAACTACTGCCAGCTCCTTTATGTCGACAACGATAATTGACATGTGTTTGGTCCTTGATGGTTACTCGAAATTGAAAATGCTCCTCAATTGCCCAGTCTTCTACAGTTTCCATTAGTGATTCCCAAGTTCTGAAATGTAATCTGATTATGATTTGTGCCATTGGTGACTATGGAATAAGGTTCGGGTTCTGGTGAAAATGAGGAAAAAAATAGCAAAGAGGTTGTTTAATGGAAATCAAATTTTTTTCTGTATCAAGTATATTCAAAATTTTGAAATTTTTACCCTTCAATGCATTTCTCACACTATTTATTACTTTTACTTGTTTTTATTTACATTCTTCTTCCCTTCTCCAGCTATTTTGTAAGGGCAACAGGCATCCAAGCTTGTTGACTAGGAAACATATTTGCTTTGGTTTATGGTATTTTATTTTATTTTATTTTCTTCCCTCGTTGTGGTAGGAAGTTAAGCTAATTGAGATTGTCTTATAGCACTTGCTTGAAACCTTCCTTTTGCTGGTATAAAAAAACGTTGCTGGTATTCTATAGGGGTGGTCTGAGATCCGCTGGTATAGAATAGGTTTTCTCCAGAGTGTACTGTATACAGTAGTATGAATTAAAAACTGGCCTAGTTCCTGGGACGGGAGGACAAGCTGACATGTTCATAATTTTGGGACGCTACCCTGCTGACACTGACGAAAAGTCGTTTTGGTGGGACGGGACACCCTGCTGACAGCTGACTGTCCCTCTTGATCGTGTCACTACAGTACCATAGTATACAACCAAGTCACACCAAATTGGAGTAAAATATTTTGGCTTGATTTCTGAGAAAAACGGTAAATCCATGTTGAATTTCAATCGATCAAGATCTAATTCCCGTCCACCATGGTTTATAAACAATGTCTACCAAATAGGCCAGTAGTTTCAAAGCATGGTTTGAAAGCCTAAACACGTCGCGCAAACAGTCTCAACGTGCCCACAGGATCCATAATAAAAATTCGAATAGTGATAGCAAGATGAAAAGGAAAGAAAGAAAGAGAAATAAATAGAAGTCACCTCCGAATGAACAAAATTAGTTGAAATGATGAAGAAACAAGTAAAACTCCTACGGTATGCTATGCCGGCTTTACATAAACGCCCCCCACACACCTCCGTAACAAAAGAAGAAAGTACAAACGCCCAGTATATACAGTGGTTGGGATAAACTCGAGAGAGAGAAAAAATACAATGTTAATAACCCTCCACCTTCATGAGCAATATACCGTATATTCACTAAACTCAACATCGATTCCCTCAGGGTCGCCCGCTTCCCGCTATGCAAGTTTTGGGAAGCAGTGCGGCCAATGAGAGCTCTGACTAAGTTAAGCGGTGCAGATGTTGGAATCGGAATTCAAAGGGAGTGAAATAGGAGATTTAAAGGCTTGGAGGAGAGTAACAGTAATCTGGGAAGGGAGAAAATAGTCAAAAAGAGAGTCCATGAGATTACAAAAAACCACGGGTGCCTACGACAACTAAAAAAGCGGGCAAGGGAGAATTATGAACGGTTATCATTTTTTGGCAAGAGACGAGAGAAAGGCTTGCGCAGAAAATTCCGGAAGCGGACCGGTGTGGGAACGGTGAGTGAGTACTCCGCCGATGCCAAATGGTGTCCTGGGGGCGGGCGTGGGATTTTTTAGAGGTGGGATCCACGTGTTGGATTTGAGATCGTGAGACAGGGTGTAGGGCGTTTGCGCAGGGACGTCCGAAGCTGGAACGGCTGGCAGGGGTGAGGTTTCAATGCTGTGTTGAGAAGATCTGATATTGAGCACATCAGATTGAGAAGGAGGTTGAACTACCGGATTTGCCTCTTCATTGCGGATGGGAAGACTAGGACCTGGAGCACCGCGAACTTGTGCAACAGTCTGGGTAGCTAAATGGGCCTGGAGTAGCTCCACTACTACCATATGTTTAGGTTGAGAAGCCCAGAAAAGTGGGGCCCTGCCACCATTGTCTGGTAAAGCAGGATTGACCGTGTCGAGTTCCAGAAGTATCTTCACTACTGCCTCCTTTCCATCCTCGGCAGCGTAGGAAAGTGGTGTTCTCCCTTCGTTGTCTTGTGATTCGGGATTGACCTCATCCCGTTCCAGAAGCATCTTCACTACTCGCTCCTCTCCCTCCCAAGCAGCGTAGGATAGTGGTGTTCTCCCTTCGTTGTCTTGTGATTCGAGATTGACCTCATCCCGTTCCAGAAGTATCTTCACTACTCCCTCCATTCCATTCCAAGCAGCGTAGGAAAGTGGTGTTATCCCTCTCTTGTCTTGTGATTCGGGATTGACCTCATCCCGTTCCAGAAGCATCTTCACTACTCCCTCCCTTCCATACCGAGCAGCGTAGGAAAGTGGTGTTCTCCCTTCGCCGTCTCGTGACTCAGGATTGACCTCATTCCGTTCCAGAAGCATCTTCACTACTCCGTTATGCCCTCTCCGGGCAGCCCGGGACAGCGCTGTTCGTCCGTATTTTGCGTCTTTTGTGTTGGGTTGGTATTCTTGCGTTCCAACAGTATTCTTAGAATCCCTTCATGCCCCATGCTTGCGGCCCAGTGGAGGGGTGTACAGCCACAGAAATCGATTGCTTCTACATCCAAATCTTTCTCCTCTAATAAATAATTCAAGATCTCATCCATTCCAAAATACACCACGCAGTGAATTCCCATGAATCCCTTTGGTTCCTTCCAATATATGAGGGACCTCAAGTCAGAATCTGAAAACAGGAGAAGCTTGGCCGAGATATGGCTGTCAAATCGATGGAAAAGTTGTAGGGCAAGTGGTTTTATGCTATCGGTAGTTTTGTGGCGTGCATAGACTCCCCAATAACAGGAGGCGTGTTGTAGGAAGGGTGTTGTGGAGGGTGCATAGCGAAGAGTAGTGGGGAGTTTATTCACGCAATCAAAGTTGAGATACGTGAGGCAAACCTCCGCCATTTTTGCATACGGGTTATGAAATGTTTCACGATGACTGTCAAAATATTCCTGAAGGGTGAAGTGTACCAAGCGTATAGTGGATCCCTCTTGATCCACCGTAACAAGCCCAAGGGAGAGGCCAGTAATGTCTGTGTGGAAGGGAAGTTATCACGCGTAATGTCGGCAGTTTTCAATTCCACTCCTAGGGCATCGCATAGCTCATCAACCTTCATTGGCCTCTCCAAATGAGAAATCCACATTAATGCGGCCTTCCCGAGTTTTGCTTTACCCGCACTTTGATTCTCTATTCTTTCCAGCGTGGCACGATAGGCGTCGTCTAAACTAAAGCCATTGATGACTCTTTTGAGCTGCTTTTGTCGCTTGTATATGGTTGTCTCCTCTAATATTGTCGCGATCCTCAGAGAAACAAGCAGAAATCTATGTATAATCATCAGCCATCACAACTAATGAAATGTATTATTCGGATTACCTACACCTCCGAAATGCTTTCTGTGACAATCTGCATAATACCAGCCCTGAGTTCATGGCTGATTGCGTCAGGGTCAGGGTCCTTATCCAACATCCTCTGCAGATATCTAGTTATGTCGTCCCTCTTTGGCACGAAATCGATATAACGCGCACCCCCGAGAAAGTATTTCTTGATATTGCTCAGTACATGGGGTCGGCCTGTAATGAATAATCGGATACCGTTACAATGCTGTGAAAGAACATACAGTAGGCGGAGAAGTTCGGGTTGATGCTTAGCCAGGCACTCATCCACCGCGTCTATACAGATGTATGCCCGGTCGAGTGGAGCCAACGATGTTTTGAGAAACTTCAGAAGCTCAGGGATAAGAGGACCTTGACCACCAACCTGTCCCTTTGCCTTCTGAAAGGCCTCGACGATCTCACTTGGGGCCGCTCCCAACGCGCGAACTATTTGCTTAACGAGGGCGCCCAGCATGTTCCCGGGGGTCTGCTCTTTCTGGGCCTGAAAGCCGCTGTAGATACAAGCGACGGCGATATTCCTCCCAACTGCCTGGTCGCATAAGCTGTCTATTACCAGAGAGCTAATGCCGTGCACTATCAGTCATTACTCGTTCTTTGCAAGGTAACCTAAAGTTATATCGGTGGTAAATTTATGCTCCTTCCTGAGATAGGTTTTCCCAGCACCCGGAGCCCCAGAACAAAAGAGGACAGCTCCATCGTCTCCATCCTTACCATCACGCCAGTTAAGAAACTCCTCGGTTTGTAGAAACCATTCCCCTACGCCATCCATCCGCCGCGTCCGCACATCTTGGTGTCGTACGCGAGGTTCGAGGGGTGATAGCCACTGCAAAATCTTGGGCTCTTCGTCCACATATGTGGTGTTGTAGCTGTTTGTTACGTTAAAGCTGCTTTTGTGGCCTGTACCGGTACCGGTATCGCTCGGTCGGAGGTGAGTTGATGATGGCATGTTGTTTAGTATAGTTTGTTTGCTGTTTCTTGAAAGTTATTAAAAATCGGGGCTCGGAGGCGTGATGATAGTGTGAGTAGAATCAGTGAAGTCAAACTTGAGCCCGCGGTGGATGCTGTGGAAAGAATTCCTCTTTGCTGAACAGCGTGGAGAGCGGGGTAATACTCGTATCTCTACGAGTATTGCTGCTAAAGTCTGAGAGGCCACCTTACAAGAATTGCAAATATCTCCACCCAACCGTTCATATGGGAGTCATGGTGCGACACACCAGAATTGCATGGTGGTTCACCATCAGACAGGTCTAAATTAAGCGAATAAACCGCCAATCTTTGTATTATCTGCAATCGTATATGCACAACCTTTCTTCATAATATAACTCTCTCCTCCTACTGGATTGAATGCCGAGATGCAGGATTAACCATCACCGTCTTCTTTGTTGCTGATATCTCCACCCCACTCAACATAAATTAACAGCCCTGACTTGTTCGCTGCTCTCGCCACTCTCTTGTCCTCACATCGTCCAGTCGCCTCGATGTAAAATAACCCTTTTAACTGTTGCATGGATGATTCATTCCTGTGATCCGTAGGCGGGTAAGAAAATGATTTACTTGTAAGGTATCATACCGTATATGCTCGGGCCCAGATAGCTCCCGGCGCGTGAGGCGTGACGGGAGTGGAGTGGAAGAAAAAAAGAAAACCAGAAAGGCATACAGGGCTGTGATCATGAGAGAAAAGAAGCAACACTTTGACGAATTTCTGGCAAATGCGAAGAAGAACGATGTTTGGACAGCCCATCAGTTTACCAGGCAATGGACACCCAACAGGGTGCCAGGGGGCCACAATGACCACCCAGCCATCACTAATAATATCATAATGCACCACTTCTTCCCAGCAAACCCAGACCTGGTTGAACCCATGGCACCAGTGGAGTATCATTTGTGTGAGGAAGAACAAGTCTCCAGTCATGACATATTGGAAGTACTGGAAAAGTGCAGCAACATGTCAGCCCCTGGGCCTGACCAGGTACTATACTCAATTTGGAAGAACATACATCGCATCAACCCAAAAATCCTGCCTGCCCTGCTGGAAGACATGCTAAGGTGGAACTTGCACCTCCCTATACTGAAGGAGTTGATGGGTGTTATACTTCCGAAGCCAAATAAAATGGACTAAACTGACTGCAGCAGCTTCAGAGTCATCACCCTGATACAGACTTTCTTGAAGATAGCTGAGAGGGTAGTCAATAACAGACTGATGAAAATCACTTTCAACACAGGCTTGTACACACTGAACCAGACAGGATCCCTCCCCCAGAAGTCCACCATCGATGCAGTGCTTGCCCTGAAGAACTGGATGAGTGAGGTACAATTTGCTGGAAAGAAGGTCAGTATGATCTTCCTTGATGTAAAGGGTGGCTTCGATAATGTGAACCACTGAAGGCTTCTGGAAAGGTTGGGGCAAGGTGACCAGATGCTGGTTTACCTGCTAGACTGGATTGGAAACTTCATTAGCAACCAGCAAATAGTGCTGGCATACCCAGGCAGCCTGAGGACCCTGGCAACAGTCAAAAAAGGGATACCATAAGGCTCCACTCTATCACCCCTCCTGTTCGTAATCTATGTGAGCTTACTGCATATGGATATGGATGACCTATTTACATACTCCTCTTCCTACATCAACAACTTCCCGATATTGGTAGCCAGTGACTCATGGTACAGGAACACAAGATTGTTGGAGGAGAAGACCCATATGATGAGGCAGAAGGTGGGCTTGTTGGGACTCTCCATCAGCATTGGCAAGACTGAACTCATGCACTGGCAGACACCCAGAGAGTGGAAGGCAAGGCTAGTGGATTGTTATAAACCTAGCATGGAAAAGGGTTTTCACATGACTCATGATTATGAGGTCATAGGTTTGTAATGGTTTCTTGCACATTATTACAAACCCAGCATGGTTTGTAATGGTTTCATTTGTTAAAAAGGTTTTTCACATGACTCAGTTGAGTCATACGATGATATGTTTTCGCACTATGACTCAGGTACGAGTCATAGAGTTTTACATGATTCACAGTTGTGAGTCATAGTTGCTTATGTTTGAATTTGATAGGTATGTTGAGCGTTGACTCATAAGTACGCCTATGAGTTATGAGGATTAAGAGGCATGACTTCGTTTATACGAGTCATGAGGTTTTGCACATGACCCCTTTAAGGTCATGGGACTTTTGCGCATGACCAAATATGGTCATGAGGTTATATGTTACGCGAGTACATGAGTCACAGTTGTGACTCATTTGATTTGTAAGCGGGTTGCTGGAAGAACTATATAAGGAGGTCAGTAGGACCTAAGAGTTAGTTCTTCACGCAACCACCTAAGTTATTTCCTATCTTATAAGTTATCAATAAAACACCTTTACGCTCTTTACAAACAAAGACCAACCAACACGAAGAAGAGACAGAACGAATACCAGTTAACGCTATAAGGACTTAGTATTGGCAACAGTCAATATCTAAGACATAGCGTAAGAGAACTAGTATCCGAATTCTCAAAGGAAGGAGAATACAATAGGAGATAGGTAAGTACTATCCCTATAAGAAAGCTAACCATAGTATCGTTACCTGTTGCAAGATATAAGAAAGGAGAGATCATATAGCGGATCGTAACACACATGACCAATTAGGTCATGTGAATCTCACACATGACTCGCAGTTGTGAGTCATAGTTGTTATATTTGATTTGGTTATACAATAACTCATTTGAGTTATATGATGGGTTTGCACACATGACCAACTTAGGGTCATGTAGTTATTATGTTATGCGAATGTATGAGTCACAATTGTGACTCATAATAGTTATTGATTTATAAGCGGGTTGTAAGATGGACTATATAAGGAGGAGGATACGATGTAGTAGTTAGTTCTTCATGCAACCACCTAAGTTATTTCCTAGATATAACTTTATGACTTTATGAATATAAAACACCTTTATGCTCTTTACTAAAAAAGTGGACATCTTGCAATATCTTCCTCATAGGATAAGTGTTACGATCTGCTATACAATCTCTCCTATCTTATATCTTGCAACAGGCAACAAGACTATAGTTAGCTTCTTGGAGATAGTCTTACTTAACGTCTATTGTATTCTCCTTTCTTCAAGAACTCTTAGTATTTGTTATCTTATGCTACGTCTTAGATATCAACCTTTGTTGATACTAAGTCCTTATAGCGCTAACTCATACTAGTCTTGGTCCTTCTTCCTTGTTGTTCGGTCTTGTGTATAAAGAGCGTAAAGGTGTTTTATTTGTAACATAATAATAGATAGGAAATAACTTAGGTGGTTGCGTGAAGAACTAACTGTCAGGTCCTATTGACCTCCTTATATAGTTCTTCCAGCAACTGCTTATAAATTAAATGAGTCCCAACTGTGACTCATACACTCGCATAACATATAATCTCATGACTATATTTGGTCATGCGCGAAAGTCCCATGACCCTGAATGGGTCAGGTGTGAAACCTCATAACTCATATAAACAAAGTCATGCCTCTCGATCCTTATGACTCATATGCGCACATATGAGTCAACTCTCAACCTACCAAACAATTCAAACACAAACAACTCTGACTCACAACTGTGAGTCATGTAAGACCCTATGACTCATACGTGAGTCATAGTGTGAAAACATAACATCATATGACTCAACCGAGTCATGTGCGAAAAACCTTTAACAAATGAAATACTTATGACATACAACTGTATGTCATGTGAAACCATTACAAACCATGCCAGGTTTGTAATACTAGCTCCCCTCTTCCTAAATCCTCAGTCCCTTGAGGATCTGTGATGGTACTCCTCATAGTACACATCCCGTTCCACGTTCCTTTGTAGTGAGCCCATATCTTCAGTCATCCTCTTGATCCTCCTTTCCACCTCTTTTCTATCATATCTTTCCCTTCCTAGTTCTTTTTCCAAGGCCTTGTTTCTGAGTCTCAGGCCTTTTTCCTCCCCTCTCAACCTTTTGATGGATTTTCCCGCTCCATCCACTGTCCATTGTAGTTGTTTGATCGTTTTTCACAGGTCTTCCTTTAATACAAACTTTTTATCCCCCTCTTTTCCCTCTGGTTTCGTCCCTAAAACTAGTTTTTCTCCCCATCTTACTTTTTTCTTTCCTCCTTTATGGAAAGAACAGTAGGTTCACATGCAATCCTTTGCATCGATCCTCTTGTGTTTTGGTTCTTCTGGTGTGAATGGTGGGAATGATTCTTAGTTCTTTTCCCAGCTGTTGCCATTGTTAGATTCGTTCGAGCTAGTAGTTGCTGTTCTAGCCATGGGCCAAAAGTCGTGTCTTTCTTTTGTGTCTTTGTGGGTAGGGCATTCGTCATCCCTGCATGCTGTGAAATGGTATGTTGCATGTTCATCATTTTTCTCTTCGAAATATATCTTGCTCCAGTCCTTATTTTCTGGGTCCGGGCTTATGTGGATGTCGCTGGTGGAAGGTGAAGACTGCATTTTGAGCATTGGTGAAGTTGGTGGCTGGGTACCATTCTCGATCATGTTGTGCAGGGTAGCCAGTCCACTTGGCCCGATATTGTAGTTTTCTATAGTGTAGTCTCAAATCAATGATTTGATCAAGTTCATATTCATCTTCTCCTTCTATTTCAATAGGAGGAGGGGAAAGTTTCTTTTGTGAGGGTAGAGGATTATCTGAGTAGAGTTTGAGTTTGCTGATGTGGAAGACTGGATGTTTTGTTTTCATTGAGGCTGGGAGGTCTAGCTTATAAGCTTTTTCTCCAATCTTTTCGATGATCCTGTATGGTCTGATCTTTCGGTAGTCCAGTTTCTTTGATGGTCTCATGGTTCAAATGTCTTTTGCAATTAACCAGACCTTATCTCCTGATTCTAGTCTTGGATTGGGTTTTCTGTGTTGATCACTGTTTTCCTTCATCCTGTCTTGTGCCATTCATATCTCTATTTGGATAAGTTCATGTAGTTTACTGATATCTTCCTTTTCCAGTATGTCGGGTAATCTTGTGTGTCCCATAGGTTCGTTGATAGGGTGGTGTCTGTAATTTGTGTAAAAGGGTGTTGTCTTGATAACCTCTTGTTGTGTGTTATTATATGCGAATTCTGCGAAGGGTAGCTATTCTTCCCAGTCTTGTTGCGAATATTCCACATATGCCCTTAGGAATTGTTCTAGTGAGGCATTTGTTCATTCTATTTGTCCATCTGTCTGAGGATGAAAAGCCATGCTTATCTTTCGTGTAATGTCCAATCCTTTAGTCATTTCTTTCCATAGGTCCGATGTGAATATTGAGCCTCTGTCGCTAATGATATCTTTTGGTAATCTATGTAGTTTGAAAATACTTTTCATAAATAGCTGCATAAATTGTTTGATCTTCATATCTTTTCGACAGGGTATGAAATGAGCCATCTTGGTCAGGCGGTCCACAACAACCCATATAGTGTCATAATCATTTGATAGTGGTAGGTCTGTAATGAAATCCCTACTGATAGATTTCCATGGTTTTTCCAGTATTTGTAAGGGTTGCAGTAGTCCGTATGGCACATGACGACTTGGTTTTATCCATCGACACATGTTGCAGTTTTTGACATATTGCTTAATGTCTTAGCACATGCCCGGCCAATAGTAGGTTCGTTGTATCAATTCTAATGTCTTGGCTGTTCCACTATGTCCATTTTGTTGTGTGTCATGATTTCTTCTGATTGCTTCAGTTCTTATCAGTTCGTCTTCTGGTAACCAGATTTTTCCTTCATACCACATATATCCTTCTTTCCAGTTGCATGACCCTAATGCAACCTTTGGATATTCCTTATCTTTCCTTTCGATGGTTTTTCGAATATCTTAGAGTAACGCATCTCATGATGTTTTTTCCTTGATATTCTTTTCTGTTCCTTGATCTCCCATCATCCATAGTTCCATAGTATTGATTTCTTCTGAACCCGAAGTGTATCCTTCATCCTTGAAGAATTGTTCTTTAGGTAAAAGAATCTTTTACCATTGTGTGATATGATCATCTTCTTCTGTTGGCATGTCATTTATTCTTCGTGTGAGAGCATCTAGTTTTGCTCCTTCCTTGCCCAGTCGATATTTGATCTCAATGGTGTATTGACTGAGTTCTTCACTCCATCGTATCTGTCCTCCATTCAAAGCTTTGGTGGTTGTGAATGGGACCAGGTTTTTGCAGTCTGTAAGAATCTTGACTGTGTACAGGCTTCCTTGTGCATACTTTCTCCATTCCTTGAGTGCTTGCATGATTGCAAGAAGTTCCTTATCATGGATGTCATAGTTGCATTCTGCCTTGGTCATCGTTTTTGACCGGTAAGCTATTGGTTTCCACAGTTCTTCCTTATCTTGTTGTGATATTATTCCAGAACAGACATAATTAGATGCATCTATTTCAATCATAATTGCTGCCTCTGGGTCGAAGTGTCTTAATATCGGGGTTGTGGTGAGTCTTTCTTTGAGACCTTCAAATGCCTTTTGCTCCTGCTCCCCCCATTCTCACTTCAGGTTTTTCTTTGTCCTGTTGAATAACGGTTTCACTATTCTGTTGAATCCTTCTATGAATCATTGGTAGAAGTTGCAGAATCCCACAAAGCTTTGGATATCTTTGACTTTTTCCAGTGTTGTCCATACTTTTATGGCATCTGTTTTGGTAGGGTCCGTCCTTACTCCTTCCGAGTTGATGATGAATCCTAGGTATTCAGTTTCTTCCTTATGGAATTCACATTTTGTGGGTTTCAGGTGAACCCCCATTTCCTTGAGTTTTACTAGTATCATGGCTATATCTTCTCGATATTGTTCCATGGTTTCTGAGTATACTAACAGGTCATCCAGGTAAGCTATGCAGTTGACATCTAAGTATTTGCTAAGTGCATCATTGACCCATCGTTGAAAGGTTGCTGGTGCATTGGCTAATCCAAATGGCATGACCATATATTCATATAGTCCGTATCATGTCCTAAATGCTATTTTCCATTCGTCTCCTTTGGCGATCCATATATGTTGATATGCATCCTTGATATCGAGTTTGGTGAAATATTTCACCATTTGCAGTCGATCCAATGCTTCGCCTATCAATGGTAATGGATATCAGTCTTTTTTTGATACTGCATTCAGGCCTCTATAGTCCACGCAGAGCCTTAAGCCCACATCCTTTTTCTTGACAAAGAGTATAGGTGCTCCTGCTGAGGAGAATGAAGGTCTTATTCAGCGTCTTTCTAGATTCTTTTCCAGGTATTCTCTGAGTTCCTTAAGTTCTTCTCCTCTCAAGGGGTAGAGCTTCATAAATGGTGGTAGTGCTTCCATTTCTATCTTGTGATCCGCTGCCCGGTGTGATGGTAGTTTGGTTCTTTCTTTTTCTTTGAATATGTCTAAGAATTTGTGATATTCCTTAGGCACTACTTGCCTCAAGGTTTCTTTTCCACCCTTCCCTTTCTTTTTCAAGGCTAGCTCAGTACTAATTGTTATAGCTGCTAGTGTAAGTCTTGCATCATCCCATTTCAGGATTCCGGTAGTCTCTCCTTTTTTGTGCATTCTGCCAAATGCTTATGCTAAGATAAAGGCTATTGATAGCTTTTTCTTGTCCTGGGTCAGTTCTTTTTCTCAGTGATCCATACTGCTAGATCCTTGGTCCCCCCTTTTTGTGACATGAAGTTGTTGTACTTCCTTAAAGGGTGTTGAGACTATTTTTTCAATGATCATCTGGGCAATCCTATCCCCTTTGTGGACCTCATAATCTTTTTCTGACAGGTTGGCTAATAGGACCCGAATTTCTCCTGTGTAGTCCACATCTATGACTCCAGTATTGATGGTGAGGCCATTTTTGCTTGCCAAACTACTTCTGGGTGTGATGCGGGCATAGGTGTTCTCCGGAAGTCCCATTGAAATTCCAGTTCCGAGGAGTTTTTGTCCCCTTGCTGGGATTATTGCTCCTTCTATGCTGAACAGGTCACTTCCTGTAGCCTTTTGTGAACCTTTTGTAGGTATCTTCACGTCTTTTCTTAGTTTTTTAACCACAACCTCATAGTTGGGTCCTTTTTCAGTACTGATCCTTAGGATCTGACTTTTCAGATTCTCCTGAATTGCTTCCTTTTCTGGTACTGCATATACCATTGGGGATGCATCAAGGCATACTGCCTTACACCTATCGCTATCGAAGGTGATTTCTTCCTTTCTCCAGTCGATCCTCAGGTTGTGATCTTTTTACCATGTCATGCCAAGGATGGCTTCATGTTTGACAAGGTTCGCCACTAGGAAAGTTGCTTTCTCCTTGTGGCTCCTGATGTCCATAGGGATTTCTGTGACATAGGTGATTGGTCCTGCCTTGGATACCATTCCATCCACCATGTATATTTTTCTTGGTTTTTCGATTTTTATCAGAGGTAACTGATGGTTTATAGCAAAGTTGTGATCTATAAAGTCTTCTGTCACCCCCGAATCTATCATCGCATTGGTCGATATTTGTTGTTGTCTATTGTGGAGTCGTATTTTGACTATGATATGGTCCAATTTGAGTTTTCGTAACTCCTTATTTGGGATTGTTGAGTGAAGGTGTGCTATTTTGATGGTTTTTGTCTCGTCATCCCCTGGTCCATCCTTTCCTGGGGACTTTGTCCTTCTTTTGATGGATTTTCTCTTGTTGTACTCAGGGCCATCTATTCCTGAGGACTTTCATCTTTTAAAGCCTCTTCCTGTTCCTTTTCCACCTCCATCCCCCTGATCTTGGACTTGTAGGTGTTGGGTTTTTGGACTCGACAGTCTTTGGCCATATGGCCCTTTTTCCCATATTGATAGTATAATCCTTCCTTCCTGCGTTTCTTCCATTCCTCCTGTGGTAGTCCTTGGTATTTCTTTCGATTTGTCACATCTAGATCCATAGGATCTCCTAGGGGTGGGGTCTGTTTAAATGTTCCATCCATGTTTCATGGAACTATCCCTATTTTGTTTCCTTACTGAATATATTTGACCATGGCCAGTTTGGTTTCTTTGGTGATCGCCCATCCGGCAAGTTGTTCCATGGATTTGAATGCTGTCATATCCATTCCCTATACACTTGATAGTGTTAGGTTTATTCCTGCCAATAGCCATTCTCCTTTCATTGTTTCGTCTAATTCTGCTTCAGTGGCTGTCATCCTAAAGCTGTTCCAGTATTCCATCATGCTTCTATTTCCTTGTCTTAGTCTTTTGAGCTTCATTTGAGCCTCTCCTCTTAGATCTATTGCCCCGAATTGTTCCTTAATGGCTTCGTTGAATAGGTCCCATGACCCTCCCCAAGGTTGTGCTATACTTCCTTCCGCATACGGTGTGATCCAGGTGGCTGCGTCCCTCCTTAGTAGACTTGTTGTATATACTATTTTGTCTATGTCACAGTTTTCATGCCATCCTATAGCCTGGAAGTAGACCCTCAGTTTGGCCAACCATGTTCGTAGTTTGTCTCGTTCTTCACTGAATGTTTCTGGTTTTTCTGTCTTGGGTCTTCTTTCTGATTGTAGTCCGGCCAATATCTGTGTTAGCTGTTCTGCTGATAGTGCCAAGGTTAGTGCTTCTTCTTCTTCCTGTTCTTCTGCCTTACCCCCAGGGGGGTTCATTGGTACATCTCCTGCTGCTTCTGCCATTATTGTCATTGGGTGTTACTTTTGTTGAGACGCAACTAAATGTTACGATCTGCTATACGATCTCTCCTATCTTATATCTTGTAACAGGCAATGAGCCTATAGTTAGCTTCCTGGAGATAGTCTTACTTAACATCTATTGTATTCTCCTTTCTTCGAGAACTCTTAGTATTTGTTATCTTACACTATGTCTTAGATATCAACCTTTGTTGATACTAAGTCCTTATAGCGCTAACTCATACTAGTCCTGGTCCTTCTTCCTTGTCATTCAGTCTTGTGTATAAAGAGCATAAAGGTGTTTTATTTGTAATGTAATAACAGATAGGAAATAACTTGGGTGGTTGCATGAAGAACTAACTGTCAGGTCCTATTGACCTCCTTATATAGTTCTTCCAGCAACCACTTATAAATTAAATGAGTCCCAACTGTGACTCATACACTCGCATAACATATAATCTCATGACCATATTTGGTCATGCGTGAAAGTCCTATGACCCTGAATGGGTTAGGTGTGAAACCTCATGACTCGTATAAACAAAGTCATGCCTCTCGATCCTTATGACTCATATGTGCACATATGAGTCAACTCTCAACCTACCAAACAATTCAAATACAAACAACTATGACTCACAACTGTGAGTCATGTAAGACCCTATGACTCGTACATGAGTCATAGTGTGAAAACATAACATCATATGACTCAACCAAGTCATGTGCGAAAAACCTTTAACAAATGAAATACTTATGACATACAACTGTATGTCATGTGAAACCATTACAAACCATGCCAGGTTTGTAATAATAAGGAAGAGAGTGAACAAATAACTTAGTCTTAGGAAGACCAAGTAAACATAAGAACTTAGTCTCAGGAAGATTAAGTAGAAATTATTAAATACAACTCTGAGTATTTATTCCCCACCTACCCCATACTATACTAACTATATATTATCATTGCCTGTTGTATGGTTATATAATAGGAGTGACCGCATAGGTGATCCTAACATGGATAAGGTAATGATTCAATCCTATGTCGTAGAACTGGAGGCCAGGACACTCAAGTGGCTAGGGTACTAGCTCTCAAATAACACTGAAACTACGACCCACTTTATGAAAAGGCTGGCTCTAGCTCAGGCAGCCTTCTTTAGGATAAAAAGTCTCTCCACGCCTGGCAAAGGACTGTCCCCTTATGGGGGCTGCAGACTGGTGAAAGGAATCATTCTACCAACACTACTATATGGGGCCAAGACACTAACCCTGATAGTGACTATGAAGAAGAAGATGCAGACATTTTGGAATAGAGTGACGAGATAGATTACCAATACATTCTTTGCAACCAACTTAGCAATACTGTCAGCCAAGGCCTACCTGGTACCTATTAGGTTGTATATCAAACAGGTCTCACTCATGATAGTGGTCTACATCACTATGGCCCTGCCTGAGAACAACATTGTGATGGCAATGCTCCTGGGAGGTTACCCCACAGTCTACCCCTTTCATTTGGGGATGAACTGGAGGCTAGCATTTTCAAGAAAAGGGAGTGCATGACTGAAGATCTGGAACTCATCATCCAAGTCCAAAATCCAGAAACACCCCTCAATAGATGAGATAGCAATGAAAGCAGTCACAATCTTTGAGAAGTGGCACTTCCCTGAGAAACTGAACAAACTGGCTCCCATCACCAAAGAAGGTGCTAAAGGCTGAACAGAGGCAAAGGAGAAAGTGAGGAAAGACATATACAAGGAGTGGATGGAATCTGACTACCCTCCCTACTATCCATATAGGCCCTCTTTTAGAACATGCTGAAATTTTATGGTCCTGCCCAAGTTTCAAGCTGGCCGAATACACCAGATGAGAGCAAACAAAAGCTACCTAAATGCACAATTGAATTGGTCTAGTCAAAGCTGTGACCCCACCTGTGATTGGTGTGGGCTGGCCAACCAGACATTTTGTTATATTATCATGGATTGTCTAGCTCTGGTGCAGAGGAGGGAGGGGTTGGATCCTGAGGGTTTTAACATAGAACAGATTCAGCTCTATGGAAAGAGAATAAAATGAGGCAGGGAAGAAATTGATCAAAAGTTTTTCTTTGTTTGTTTCCAAGAATTTGGTGAATTTTCCGGTAAAGCTCAGAGGGTTTCCTTTTATGAGGGGTTCTAATTTGGGTTCCTAAAGAAATTGTTTTTAGCCCTTTGGGCTTATGATGGACGACATTGATTTTTATCGGTTATTTGTTTTCGTTTTGGGGGTTGAAGTTTCTTTTGTTTTAAGTAGGTTTTCTAGGCCATACCTTAGGGTACATGCCGGGTGTTTTCCTGTATGATTACGAATAAAACCAAGGATTTAACAAAAAAAAAAAATCGGGCCCAGATAGCTTAACCTATCTAAGTTAGGCCAGTTCAAAAGCTTATTCTTCGAATACTAGGAAAAATTTCAACCTCGCTAACCTAATTTTTACCCCATTGGTTGTCCTTGCCTGGAATTCAAGATCAGCCTTGCTTGTGCTTCTAATTCCCTCCCAAGACTTCTAGAGATAAAGTCAGTAGATCTCTCTACTTTACGGGAAGACTCGATTGGCAAGCAATCAATATTTGCAGGCGCGGTCTCCTCACACTATCAAGCTCTTCAGATAAGAGCAAATGCATTGTTCCAAGTAGCGGCTCTGCAAGTGTCTTGGAAACAGATTTTACTCTCGGTAGCATTAACCAAGCGCAACCCAGTTCCAAAGAAAACTAGCAAATGGCAAAGGGCCCTTCGGCGCGACAACTTTACAAAATTTGTCGCTTGCTTGGGCTTTTTACACCAAAAATGTCATTTTTCGTCCCCTTCGAATACAACAACCAGCCTTTCCGAGTCAATTATTGCCAGAGCTTGTAAATGAGAGGTTTTATCTAATGCGAGCAACATATGGAAATTTTGGATAATTTCCCGCAGAGTTGGGTTGTGTGTGAATATTTGAAGTCAACAATGTTCGGATTGTGTGCCTTTTTCCACGGGCACTCGTTTAAATCCATAGTGCTTGTACAGAAATTTAGATTCGTATCGGGTGGTATGTCGGACAGCGAGATACTGCTGACAGTGCTGAGATCAGTGCAGTTAAGAACTGAGTAGTTTGAGTTCTCTTGCGGGTATCTGTGTTCTCGACATACCGCCGAAGCGACATAGTCTACCACCCGACACGATTCTAGAGCTTCTCTACACCCAATTACGTAAGCAGACCAGTCCTAACTTTATTGATAAAACAGAAATCAGATCTTGAAACCTTCGGTTCTTAACCACTTGGAGATATATATCTCGTAATGCATGAGAGGGCTAACATGGAAAGTGTGAAATTACAATGGCCATTTTGTTTTACTGTTTTGCTGTGGTTTTGTTCTGTTGTGGATGAGCTAATTTATGTCCGAGAACCATACAAGCCATGGTTCTGCAACAATGGGTGGAAGTTTTGTGCGCGCCATAGTATATAACCAGTTCACACCAAATTGGAGTAAAATATTTTGGCTTGATTTCGGAGAAAAACGACAAATCCATGTTAAATTTCAATCGGTTAAGATCTAATTCCTATCTACCATGGTTTGTAAGCAATGTCTACCAAACAGGCCTGTAGTTTCAAACCATGGTTTGAAAGCCTAAACACGTCGCGCCAAACAGTCTCAATTTGTCCACAGGATCCATAATAAAAATTCCATCTCCACGCGAGAGCAAGAAATTGATGAAAAGGAAATAAACATGGAGAAATAAAGAGAAGTCACCTCCGAATGCTCCGAATGAACAAAATTAGTTGAAATGGTAAAGAAACAAGTAAAACTCCTAGGTATGCTATGCCGGCTTTACACAAACGCCCCCGCACACCTCCGTAGCAAAAAAAAAGGAAAAAGTAGAAACGCCCAGTATATACAGTGGTTGAGATAAGCACGAGAGAAAAAAATATACAATGTTAATAGCAGTAAAACCCTCAACCTTCATGAGCAGTATATCGTACATTCACTAAACCCAACATCTATTCCCGCAGAGTCACCAGTTTCCCGCTATGCAAGTTGTGGGAAGCCGTGCGGCCAGTGAGAGCTCTGACTAAATTAAGCGGCGCAGATGTTGGAATCGGGATACAAAGGGAGTGAAATAGGAGATTTAAAGGCTTGGAGGAGAGTAACAGTAATCTAGGAAGGGAGAAAATAGTTAAAAAGAAATTCCATCAGGCAACATAAAACCACGGGCGCCTATGACAACTAAAAAAGCGGGCAAGAGAGAATGATGAATGGTTATCATTTTTTGGCAAGAGACGAGAGAAAGGCTTGCGCAGAAAATTCCGGAAGCGGACCGGTGTGAGAACGGTGACTGAATGCTCCGCCGACGCCAAATGGTGTCCTGGGGGTGGGTATGCGATTGTTTAGAGGTGGGATCCAAGTGTTGGATTTGAGATCGTGAGACAGGGTGTCGGTCGTTTGCGCAGGGATGTCCGAAGCTGGAACGGTTGGTAGGGATGAGGTTCCAATGCTGTGTTGAGAAGATCTGATGTTGAGCACATCAGATTGAGAAGGAGGTTGAACTACCGGATTTGCCTCTTCATTGCGGATGGGAAGACTAGGAGCCGGAGCACTGCGAACTTGTGCAACAGTCTGGGTAGCTAAATGGGCCTGGAATAGCTCCACTATTGCCACATGTTCACCTCGAGAAGCCCAGAAAAGTGGGGTCATGCCACGATTGTCTGGTAAAGCGGGATTGACCGTGTCGAGTTCCAGAAGTATCTTCACAACTTCCTCCCTTCCATACTGAGCAGCGTAGGAAAGTAGTGTTCTCCCGTAGTTGTCTTGTGACACAGGATTGACCTCATCCCGTTCCAGAAGCATCTTCACTACTCCCTCCCTTCCAGACTGAGCAGCGTAGGAAAGTGGTGTTCTCCCTTCGTTGTCTTGTGATTCGGGATTGACCTCATCCCGTTCCAGAAGCATCTTCACTACTCCCTCCCTTCCACACTTAGCAGCGTAGGAAAGTGGTGTTATCCCTTCGTTGTCTTGTGATTCGGGATTGACCTCATCCCGTTCCAGAAGCATCTTCACTACTCCCTCCCTTCCAAACTGAGCAGCGTAGGAAAGTGGTGTTCTCCCTTCGTTGTCTTGTGATTCGGGATTGACCTCATCCCGTTCCAGAAGCATCTTCACTACTCTGCTATGCCCCCTCTCGGCAGCCCAGGACAGCATTGTCCGGCCGTATTTTGCGTCTTTGGTGTTTGGGTTGGCATTCTTGCGTTCCAACAGTATCTTTATAATTCCTTCATGCCCATTGCTCGCGGCCCAGATGAGGGGTGTACGGCCACCGAAATCGATTCCTTCTACATTCAAATCTTTCTCCTCTAATAAACAATTCAAGATCTCATCCATTCCAAAATACGCCACGCAGTGAATTCCCATGAATCCCTTTGGTTCCTTCCAATATATGAGGAACCTCAAGTCAGAATCTGAAAACAGGAGAAGCTTGGCCGAGATATGGCTGTCAAATCGATGGAAAAGCTGTAGGGCAAGTGATTTTACGCTATCGGTAGTTTCGTGACGTGCATAGACTCCCCAATAACAGGAGGCGTGTTTTAGGAAGGGTGTTGTGGAGGGTGCGTAGCGAAGAGTAGTGGGAGCTTATTCACGCAATTAAAGTTGAGATACGTGAGGCACACCTCCGCCATTTTTGCATACGGGCTATGAAATGTTTCGGAATGTGAGTCGAAATATTCCTGAAGGGTGAAGTGTACCAAGCGCACTGTTGATTCCTCTTGATCCACAGTAATAAGCCCAAGGCAAGAGGCCAGTAAGGTCTGTGTGGAAGGGATGTTATCATGCGTAACGTCGGCAGTTTTCAATTCCACTCCGAGAGCATCACATAGCTCATCCACCTTCATTGGCCTCTCTGAATGCGAAATCCACATTAATGCGGCCTTCCCGAGTTTTGCTTTGCCCGCGCTTTGATTCTCTATTCGGTCCAACGTTGCACGATAGGCGTCATCTAAACTAAAGCCATCGGTGACTCTCTTGAGCTGTTCCTGTCGCTTGTAGAGTGTTGATTCCTCTAATATCGTCGCAATCCTTAAAGAAACAAGCAGAAATCTATGCAAGATTATTAGACATCACTCAACACTTGTAACAATCTTTTCCGATCACTTACACCTCCGAAATGGTTTCTGAGACAATCTTCATGATACCGGCCCTGAGCTCGGGGCTCATTGCGTCAGGCTCAGGGTCATCATCCAGCATCATCTCCAGATATCTGATTATGTCTTCCCTCTTTGGCACGAAATTGAGAAACCGTGGATCACCGGGAAAGTATTTCTTGATATCGGTCTGCACATGGGGCCGGCCAGTAATGAATAACCGTATGCCATGACACTGCTGTGAAAGAGCATACAGTGAGCCGAGAAGTTTCGGGAGATGCTTAGCCAGGCACTCATCCACCGCGTCGATACAGATATAGGCCCGGTCGAGTCGAGCCAACGATGTTTTGAGAAACTTCACAAGCTCTGGGATCAGAGGACCTCGACCGCCAACCTGCCCCTTTGCATTCTGAAAGGCCTCGCCGATCTCACTGGGAATTGATCCCAGAGCCCGAACAATTTGCTTGACCAGGGCGCCGAGCATGTTTTCGGGGGTCTGCTCTTTCTGGGTTTGGAAGTCGCTGTAGATACAAGCGACGGCGACATTCTTCCCAACTGCCTGGTTGCATAAACTGTCTATCACCACAGAGCTAATGCCGTTCACTATCAGTCATTACTCATTCTTTGCAAGGTAACCTATATCGGTGATAAATTTATGCTCCTACCTGAGATAGGTTTTCCCGGCACCCGGAGCCCCAGAACAAAAGAGAACAGCTGCATCGTCTCCATCCTTGCCATCGCGCCAGTTGAGAAACTCCTCGGTTTGTAGAAACCATTCCCCTACGCCCTCCATCCGTCGCGTCCGCACATCTTGGTGTCGCACGCGAGGTTCGAGGGGTGATAGCCACTGCAAAATCTTGGGCTCTTCGTCCACATATGTGGTGTTGTAGCTATTTGTTACGTTAAAGCTGTTTTTGTGGCCTGTACCGGTACCGGTATCGCTGGGTCGGAGGTGAGCTGATGATGTCATGTTGTTTGGTTTGTTTATTAAAGGTTATTAAAAATCGCGGCTCGGAGGCGTGATGATAGTGAGTAGAATCAGTGAAGTCAAACTCAAGCTCGTGGTGGATGCTGCGGAAAGACTTCCTCTTTGCTGGACAGCGTAGAGAGCGGGGTAATACTTGTATCTCTACGAGTATTTCTACTAAAGTCTGATAGGCCGCCTTGTAAGAATTGCAAATATCTTCACTCAGCCGTTCCAAATGTGGTTCATCTTGCTGCAACAGTGAGACACATCACATAATTTGCCTCCCTCTCAAGTCTCGCTTTCTTAGCTAGATTTAGTGGGTTAGGGTTACTGTCTACTGGTGTACAACGAGGAAAAGAAAACGTGAAATCCACTATCACTTACTATCACTCACATTACCTGCGGATTTAGACAGCATTATTCGGAGAACAAAGTTACCCTTCAATCCTGGTGTAAAACATTTCTCATCCGTGCATTTCTGTCGCCCATCCATAACGTTCTCGGACAGTCCTGGTTACTGTACTGGTATTATATCGCAGGGCGCTTCACCACCCAATACCGCCAAGTTAAGCGAATAAACCCCCAAACTTTGCACAGAAGATAACACTCCGCTCCCACTGCATTGCACGCCGCGCAAGCAGAATTATCCATCACCGCCCTCATGGTATCCTGACTATACCAACCCCCCAACACTCCCAATAGTACTCCAAAAAGAACCAACCTTCCAATCTTAATATCACTACCTAACCCCTTTATATAAAAAAATAATTCCTACAATACACTGAGTTAAAGACATAGGTAAGTTAGTAAAAATAAGCTGCTCTATTCATTGAGGAGAAACCACTCCATCGCACCCGATTTGTTGTCGCGGAAAATCACTCGAGTGTTTCCGGCCTGGCCGGCGGAATGTTCGTAAGTTGCATTCTTCATCGTTCCATAGGCTATGGTATGGCTATCCCAGGTCAGGTCCTTTCTAGCACTTTTAGTTTTTGGTCTTGTTAATACTGAATCTTCTTTGATCTCCGTTTGTCAGCATGTGGATATATATCCGGGGTATCGTTATCCGTCCGTTTGTTCATTATTTTTGTATCGGATAAGTTCTCTATCAAAGGCCTTGCGGAAGTATTCACTATTACAATTATCCGGCGCAATGCTACACTGCCGGATCATAGCACTCTCCTGATGTCCGATCATGTTGTACTGTACACACATCCGGTTTGGAAGAAAAATTGTTAATCACAACCTTCCTGTTATCCACTCTTCAAATACAATACCGGTACTGCAACAACCTTGGAGGGAACAAAAACGGAAGACCCGGGGCGTCCTCTTAGCACCTGCCGGTACTTATATTTCGAGAAAGCCGATGAATCATTACTGGTTGGATATCCGAAAGATATGTGTCAAAACTAACATGCCCAGAATCCCGACTATCAAATAACTTTCTCCATTAAAGTATTACTTGTCGAATCAACAATCTCTGGCTCGGGAAAGCCTGCTCGAGTGCCATGTTCAAGTTGATTAGTCATCCTTACCTGGACTTGGAATTCGAGCAGACAAAGTAACACAAGCCTCATGAGACTTTCCCATGGAACCATTTGAGTGGGTAGGGGGAGTGTGCAGTACCGTTATTTGAGCACAGTACTAGGGAAAAAATTATTAAATACAGCGGTTAGTTCCCCAGTAGAAAAAAAAGGAAATAATCCTTTGATTTTTGACCTTGGACTTTGAAACGAGGCATTCAGCCCTGGAGTCGAAAATGAGTTTTTCGAGTGTCAACCTTCATTGGCTTTCTTCAACGCTGGGACCGAATGTCTCTTCAGATAGACAGTTTTTATGTACCGGAAAGTGGTGAGGTGATAATTCTGCCTCGGTTTACCATTTTCTTTTTCTAGACAGATGGTAAAAGGTTCATTGTTTTTTACCTTCGTCGACCAATGATTTAAGACCGATAGCCTAATCTCGGGCTCGGGCACAAATCACGGTACGGTATCCTGCTTTGAAATACCGGTACTGTGGGGATGGAAATCGGTTTAGGGATAGTGGCGGAAAAGTTAGTATTTACTTCATAGACCTAGGAAATTGTAGCTAGGTTTTCGTGGATGGGACTGTGTTTAGTGTTAGTGGGTTGTTGTGTGGTGGATGCCTTTATAAGGGACAACCACTTGTAGTTCTTTTGGAGAGAGAGAGAGAGAGACGAAGAAAACGAGACGAGAACACAGACAGCGGAGATAGCATCAACGACCGCGAATTTATTTTTGTTTCCTCTTTCCGACTTTATTTTCTTTTCCTTCTTGAGTGTGATTTCCTTCGACGGAATTGTTTTCCAAGGACGAACATTCGACTTCCAGCTGTGCGAGCGGCGTTTTGCCCACACCTGGTAGTGTTTGCTCAACCTTCGACCAACGATTTCCCTTTCTGTGTTTGTTTCCCCTTAGAGAAGTGAACCTTCTCTATTATTGCAGTTTTACGTCCGGACCGGTTTTGGTTCTTTCAGTACCAAGTCGCGACCGCACAATAGAATCTAATAATGTTTATTTTTATTTCTATTTCTAACTCGAAAATACTACAGGTCTACAACTAGCTGAGCGTGAGGTCGGTGAAAGGAAAGCATGGCATCATAATAATTATATCATTCTCCTGAGAGGTTATTTTTTTCATCGAATTGCAGTAAAAAATCCCTCCATTATGCATGTCGCATGTACAGTACCCAGGTGTGTAAGTACTTTGGCGAGCATGCCACCACAAGACATCAATAAGCCAATCATTCAATCCCAAGTCAAGTACAGTAAAGTACGGAATCACCCCCGCACAAAGTTCACTTGATCCCACCTCCACTCAGACGAGAAAAACAGGTTCCAACATTACGGATACTCCCCCGTGGATATTTTCCGCCGAGCCAATTCCATTAGAAACCTAAGACTCGAGAGAGCACTCCCGAAGCCAAGGAAACGAGTACCAACAATATTCAAACCTCAACCACCGGAAAAGAATAGCTCACCTGCTAGACTTAAACCATGCAATTAGCTATCATACCTCCCTACCCCCATCAAATCCGCACTTTTCCTATATGATCTTGAAATCCGCTAGCAGACTTGCCATTCCATCAATGAAACCGATGACCTCCGAGAAATCCCCGAAGCCTCATACACCGGTATCCAGCCAGAGGAAAGTTAGAAAGCGGTTGTAAGACACATGGCTTGAGCCTCCCACAGAATATTCCGCCACCAGCTCAGGAGCAGAGATTCTGAGGGGGAGTGATGACTTATGACGAGGGTGTGACATAGGTCATAAATACCGTGCCCCGGGGAAAGTTTATCCACATAGGATACCTGTGGATCGGTAGACATTGCTTGTGAATAGTTGAGTTTTGATAAGTCCCCATACCAATGTGAGAGCAATCAGCTGCAAGTGCATGTAACTGCCATTACAGCCTTCACACATACAGGTAGGCATAAGAGAGTTGGTACCCGAAAAAGAAAGCCGCTTTTAACTGTGGGTTATAAGCTGCTGGCGCTATGTTAGTATTCGATATAGGGCGGCTCGAGTAGAGCTTAAGCACCATTCATAGATATTCACTCGTTTTAAATTGTAAACACCGCATGAGTAGGGAGCATGGAAGAATTGTGAAACCCGACTTAGAAGTTGGACTGAATGGCCCAAACGTGATTGTCGTATTAGTAATTCATGGATAATGTGTCATTGTTTTTTCTTTTTTTTTGGTACATATATTGGTAAACTGAGATGATATCTGACGGCCATAGTTTTGAGAGCCGTGACTGGCCATAAATCCTGACCTGTTCCCACCTTTTTTGATCACAGATATCCCGGCAACTGATCAATTCTTTGCACATAGATACATTTTGTTGTTAGCTATCAGTGATTGGTTTTAATTTCTCTTTCTTCGACGATTCATCTGCCCATCACTCGCCGGCAAAAGCAAATATCCGAAATAATGAAAAACAGAAACGATCCACCAATTCCAATAACCTTTGATGTTCCGAGAGAAATATCGTACATTCCCAAGACCAACAACTATCCCTGGAGAGTCAGCTGTTGCCTGCGGAGCAGGTTGTGAGTAGCTGTGCGGCCAATGAGAGCTCTGACTAAATACAACGGTGTAGATGTTGGAATGGGAATTAAAAAGGAGTGGAACAGGAGTTTGTATGTTTCGAGGGGATGGTAAGATGAGAGCGGGAGATAGATGGGTCAGAACAAAATTCCATCAAGTTATAAAAATCCGGGCACCTATGACCGGCGGAAGAGCTGGGTGAAGAGAGAAATATGAACGCTTATCATTTCTTGAAAAGAGACTAGAGAAAAGCTTGCGTAGAGAATTGCGGAAGCGGCCCCGCGTGGGAACGGTGAATGAATGCTCCGCCGATGCTAAAGGGTGCCCTGGGGGCAGGCGTGGGATTTTTTAGAGGTGGGATCCAGGTGTTGGATTTGAGATCGTGAGACAGGGTGTCGGGCGTTTGCGCAGGGACGTCCGAAGCTGGAACGGCTGGCAGGGGTGAGGTTTCAATGCTGTGTTGAGAAGATCTGATGTTGAGCACATCAGATTGAGAAGGAGGTTGAACTACCGGATTTGGCTCTTCATTGCGGATGGGAAGACTAGGTATCGGAGCACTGCGAACTTGTGCAACGGTCTGGGTAGCTAAATGGGCCTGGAATAGCTCCACTACTGCCGCATGTTCACCTTGAGAAGCCCAGAAAAGTGGGGTCCTGTCATCATTGTCTGGTAAATCGGGATTGACCTCATTGCGCCCGGGAGGCAGCATCGCAGCTTCCTCCCATCCGGACTCGGCAGCGTGGGAGAGTGGTGTTCTCCCTTCGTTGTCTCGCGAGTTGGGATTAACATCCCGTTCCAGAAGCATCTTCATAGCTTCCTCCCTTCCAGACCAAGCAGCGTAGGAAAGTGGTGTTATCCCATAGTTGTCTTGTGATTCGGGGTTAACCTCATCCCGTTCCAGAAGCATCTTCACCACTCCCTCCTCTCCAGACCAAGCAGCGTAGGAAAGTGGTGTTCTCCCTTTGTTGTCTTGTGATTCGGGATTGACCTCATTCCGTTCCAGAAGCACCCTCACAACTTCCTCCTTTCCATACCAAGCAGCGTAGGAAAGTGGTGTTCTCCCATAGTTGTCTTGCGATTCGGGATCGACCCCATTCCATTCCAGAAGCGCCTTCACTACTTCCTCCCTTCCAGACCAAGCAGCGGAAGAAAGTGGTTTTCTCCCTTCGTTGTCTTGTGATTCGGAATTGACCTCATCCCGTTGTAGAGGCATCTTCACTACTCCGCTATGCCCTCTATGGGCAGCCCAGGACAGCGCTGTTCGTCCGTATTTTGCGTCTTTGGTGTTTGGGTTGGCATTCTTGCGTTCCAACAGTATCCTTAGAATCCCTTCATGCCCCTTGCTTGCGGCCCAGTGGAGGGGTGTACGGCCACAGAAATCCATTCCTTCTACGTCCAATCTTTCTCCTCTAATAAACAATTCAAGATCTCATCCATTCCAAAATACGCCACGCAGTGAATTCCCATGAATCCCTTTGGTTCCTTCCAATATATGAGGGACCTCAAGTCAGAATCTGAAAACAGGAGAAGCTTGGCTGAGATATGGCTGTCAAATCGATGGAAAAGTTGTAGGGCAAGTGGTTTTATGCTATCGGTAGTTTCGTGGCATGCATAGACTCCCCAATAACAGGAGGCGTGTTGTAGAAAGGGTGTTGTGGAGGGTGCATAGCGAAGAGTAGTGGGGAGCTTATTCACGCAATCAAAGTTGAGATACGTGAGGCAAAGTCCGCCATTTTTGCATACGAGTTGTAAAATGTTTCGCGATGACTGTCAAAATATTCCTGAAGGGTGAAGTGTACCAAGCGTACAGTGGATCCCTCTTGATCCACCGTAACAAGCCCAAGGCAAGAGGCCAGTAATGTCTGTGTGGAAGAGATGTTATCACGCGTAACGTCGGCAGTTTTCAATTCCACTCCGAGGGCATCGCATAGCTCATCAACCTTCATTGGCTTCTCCGAGTGAGAAATCCACATTAATGCGGTCTTGCCGAGTATTGCTTTGCCCGTACTTTGATTCTCTATTCTTTCCAGCATGGCACAATAGGCGTCGTCTAAACTAAAGCCATTGATGACTCTTTTGAGCTGCTTTTGTCGCTTGTATATGGCTGTCTCCTCTAATATTGTCGCGATCCTCAGAGAAACAAGCAGAAATCTATGTATAATCATCAGCCATCACTCAACTAATGAAATGTATTATTCGGATTACCTACACCTCTGAAATGCTTTCTGTGATAATCTGCATAATACCAGCCCTGAGTTCATGGCTGATTGCGTCAGGGTCAGGGTCCTTATCCAACATCCTCTGCAGATATCTAGTTATGTCGTCCCTCTTTGGCACGAAATCGATATACCGCGCACCCCCGAGAAAGTATTTCTTGATATCGCTCAGAACATGGGGTTGGCCTGTAATGAATAATCAGATACCGTTATAATGCTGTGAAAGAACATACAGTAGGCGGAGAAGCTCGGGTTGGTGCTTAGCCAGGCACTCATCCACCGCGTCAATACAGATATATGCCCGGTCGAGTGGAGCCAACGATGTTTTGAGAAACTTCAGAAGCTCAGGGATAAGAGGACCTCGACCACCAACCTGCCCCTTTGCCTTCTGAAAGGCCTCGTCGATCTCACTTGGGACCGCTCCAAACGCGCGAAGTATTTGCTTCACAAGGGCACCCAGCATGTTCTCGGGGGTCTGCTCTTTTTGTGTTTGGAAGTCGTTGTATAGGCAAGCGACGGCGACATTCTTCCCAACTACCTGGTCGCATAACCTGTCTATTACCAGAGAGCTAATGCCGTTCACTATTAGTGATTACTCATTCTTTGCAAGGTAACCTATATCGGTGATAAATTTATGCTCCTACCTGAGATAGGTTTTCCCAGCACCCGGAGCCCCAGAACAAAAGAGAACAGCCCCACCGTCTCCATCCTTGCCATCGCGCCAGTTGAGAAACTCCTCGGTTTGTAAAAACCATTCCCCTACGCCCTCCATCCGCCGCGTCCGCACATCTTGGTGTCACACGCGAGGTTCGAGGGGTGATAGCCATTGCAAAATCTTGGGCTCTTCGTCCACATATGTGGTGTTGTAGCTGTTTGTCACGTTAAAGCTGTTTTTGTGGCCTGTACCGGTACCGCTATCGCCCGGTCGGAGGTGAGCTGATGTTGTCATGTTGTTTCGTATGGTTTGTCGGTTGAAGGTTGTTAAAAATCGCGGCTCGGCGGCGTGATGATAATGTGAATAGAATAAGTGATATCAAACTCAAGCCCGTGGTGGATGCTGTGGAAAGATTCCCACTTTGCTGGAAAGCGTGGAGAGCGGGGCATTACTCATATCTCTACCCCTATTGCTGCTAAAGTCTGATAAGCCGCCTTGCAAGAATTGCAAATATCTTCACTCAGCCGTTCCTAATATGGTTCCTAATATGGTTCCTATGGCTGCAACAGTGCAACACACCAGAATCGCATGGTGGTTCATCATAATATAACTCTCCTCCTACTGGATTGAATGCCAAGACGCAGGATTACGGTAACCATCACTGCCTTCCTTGTTGCTGATATCTTTATTTCACTTAACATAAATCAACAGCCCTGACTCATTCACTACTCTCACAACTCTCTTGTCCTCACGCCGTCCAGTCGCCTCGACGTAAAATAACCCCTTGTTGTAAGGAAGACTCATTCCTGCGATTCGTGGGCTGGGTAAGAAATTGATTTACTTTTACAAGTACGGTATCATACCATATATGTCCGGGCCCATAGAGCTTATCCTATCTAAGTTCGGCCAGTTCAAAAGCTTATGTTCTTCGAATGCCAGGGAAAAAAAAGGCTCAGCCTCGCTAACCTAATTTCGACCCCGTTTGTTGTCCTTGCCTAGAATTCAAGATCAGCCTTACTTGCACTTCTAACTCCCTCCCGAATCTCCCACAGGCAAAAGTCAGTAGCTCTCTTTACTTTACGGGAAGACTCGATTGGCAGGCAATCAATATTTGCAGGCGTGGACTCACACCATGAAGCTATTCTGATGAGCACAAATGCATTGTTCCAAGTAGCGGCTCTGCAAGTGTCTTGGTATGATACCAGATTTTACTCTCGGCAACATTAGCTGAGTGCAACCCATTTCCAAAGAAAACTAGCAAATGGCTACGGGCGGTTTGGCGCGACAACTTTACAAAATTTGTCACTCACGCGTGCTTCTTACACCAAAAATGACATTTTTCGTCTCCTTAGAACACAACAGCCAGCCTTTCCGAGTCAATTATTGCCAGAGCTTGTAAATGGGAGGTTTTATCTAATGCGAGCAACATATGGAAATTTTGGATAATTTCCCGCTGATTTGAGTTCCGTGTGAATATTTGAAGTCAACTATGTTCGGATTGTGTGCCTTTTTCTACGGGCGTTCATCTAAATCCGTAGTGCTTGTACAGAAATTTAGATTCGTGTCGGGTGGTATGTCGGACAGTGAGATACTGCTCACAGTGCTGAGATCAGTTCAGTTAAGAACTGAGTAGTTTGAGTTCTCTTCGGGTATCTGTGTTCCTGACATACCTGCCGAAGTGACATAAGTTACCACCCGACACGATCCAAGAGCCTCTCTATACCCAATCACGTAAGCAGACCCGTCCTAACCTAATTGATAAAATAAAAATCAGATCTTGAAACCTTCGGTTCTTAACTACTTGGAGATATATATTTGGTAATGCATGAGAGGGTTAACATGGAAAGTGTGAAATTACAATGGCCATTTTGTTTTACCGTTTTGCTGTGGTTTTGTTCTGGTTGAGCTAATTTATCTCCGAGAACCATACAAACCATGGTTGGTTGAAGTTTTGTGCACACCATAATATCATACGGTAAAAACTCGTATAACTGACTATCTCCGGAGCAGGGGGTTATCTCCGTACTCAGAGACAAAAAACCCTAAGAAGGATTAGTGTTTTCCTCACACGGTAAAGCCTGAGCGTGTGGAGTGTGTTGGATCTCATTGACTGGTATTCGCAATTCTGGTAACCTGTCAAACTAAGCCTATTGTGGGTCGACGGGAGATTAACCCCTGCTACGGAGATAGCAAATTATACGAGTTTTTACGGTATAACCAGGTCACATCAAATTGGAGTAAAATATTTTGGCTTGATTTCGGAGAAAAACGACAGATCCATGTTGAATTTCAATTGGTTAAGATCTAATTCCTGTCTACCATGGTTTGTAAACAATGTCTGCCAAACAGGCCAGTAGTTTCAAACAATGGTTTAAAAGCCTAAACACGTCGCACCAAACAGTCTCAATTTGCCCACAGGATCTATAATAAAAATTCGAATAGTAATAGCAAGATAAAGAGGAAATAGGCATAGGGAAATAGATAGAAGCCACTTCCGGATGCTCCGAATGAACAAAATTAGTTGGAATGATAAAGAAACAAGTAAGCCTCCTACGGTATGCTATGCAGGCTTTACACAAACGCTCCCCGCACACCTCCGTAACAAAAAAAGAAAGTACAAACGCCCAGTATATACAGTGGTTGGGATAAACTCGAGAGAGAAAAAAAATACAATGTTAATAACCCTCCACCTCCATGAGCAATATATCGTACATTCACTAAACTCAACATCTATTCCCTCAGAGTCGCCCGCTTCCCGCTATGCAAGTTGTGGGAAGCCGTGGGGTCAATGAGAGTTCTGACTAAGTTAAGCGGTGCAGATGTTGGAATCGGAATTCAAAGGGAGTGAAATAGGAGATTTAAAGGCTTGGAGGAGAGTAACAGTAATCTGGGAAAGGAGAAAATAGTCAAAAAGAAATTCCATCGGGCTACTAAAAACCACAGGCGCCTATGACAACTAAAAAAGGGGGCAAGAGAGAATTATGAACAATTATCATTTTTTGGCAAGAGACGAGAGAAAGGCTTGTGCAGAAAATTCCGGAAGTGGGCCGATGTGGGAACGGTAAGTGAATGCTCCGCCGATGCTAAATGGTGTCCTGGGGGCGGGTGTGGGATTTTCTAGAAGTGGGATCCAAGTGTTGGATTTGAGATCGTGAGACAAGGTATCGGGAATTTGGGCAGGGGTGTCCGAAGCTGGAACGGCTGGCAGGGATGAGGTTTCAATGCTGTGTTGAGAAGATCTAGTGTTGAGCACATCAGATTGAGAAGGAGGTTGAACCACCGGATTTGGCTCTTCATTGCGGATGAGAAGACTAGGACCCGGCGCACTGCGAACTTGTGCAACGGTCTGGGTAGCTAAATGGGCTTGTAGTAGCTCCACTACTGCCATATGTTCACCTTGAGAAGCCCAGAAAAGTGGGGTTATGCCACTATTGTCTGGTAAAGCGGGATTGACCGTGTCGAGTTCTAGAAGTATCTTCACAACTTCCTCCTCTCCATCCTCGGCAGCGTAGGAAAGTGGTGTTCTCCCTTCGTCGTCTCGTGACTCAGGATTGACCTCATTCCGTTCCAGAAGCATCTTCACTACTTCCTCCCTTCCACCCCCGGCAGCGTAGGAAAGTGGTGTTCTCCCTTCGTCGTCTCGTGACTCGGGATTGACCTCATTCCGTTCCAAAAACATCTTCACCTCGGCAGCGTAGGATAGTGGTGTTCTCCCTTCGTTGTCTCGTGACTCAGGATTGACCTCATCCCGTTCCAGAAGCATCCTCACTACTCCCTCCCTTCCACCCTCGGCAGCGTAGGAAAGTGGTGTTCTCCCTTCGTCGTCTCGTGACTCGGGATTGACCTCATTCCGTTCCAGAAGCATCTTCACTACTTCCTCCTTTCCACCCTCGGCAGCGTAGGAAAGTGGTGTTCTCCCTCCGTTGTCTTGTGATTCGGGATTGACCTCATCCCGTTCCAGAAGCATCTTCACTACTCCCTCCCATCCAGACCAAGCAGCGTAGGAAAGTGGTGTTCTCCCTTCGTCGTCTCGTGACTCAGGATTGACCTCATTCCGTTCCAGAAGCATCTTCACAACTTCCTCCTTTCCATCCTCGGCAGCGTAGGATAGTGGTGTTCTCCCTTCGTCGTCTCGTGACTCAGGATTGACCTCATCCCGTTCCAGAAGCATCTTCACTACTCCCTCCCTTCCACCCTCGGCAGCGTAGGAAAGTGGTGTTCTCCCTTCGTCGTCTCGTGACTCGGGATTGACCTCATCCCGTTCCAGAAGCATCTTCACTACTCCCTCCTTTCCATACCAAGCAGCGTAGGAAAGTGGTGTTCTCCCATTGTTGTCCTGTGAGTCGGGATTGACCTCATCCCGTTCCAGAAGCATCTTCACTACTCCCTCCCATCCATACCGAACAGTGTAGGAAAGTGGTGTTCTGCCATTGTTGTCCTGTGAGTCGGGATTAACCTCATCCCGTTCAAGAAGCACCTTCACTGCTTCTTGCCTTCCATACTGAGCAGCGTAGGAAAGTGGTGTTCTCCCTCCGTTGTCTTGTGAGTCGGGATTAACCTCATCCCATTCCAGAAGCACCTTCAGTGCTTCCTGCCTTCCATACTGAGCAGCGTAGGAAAGTGGTGTTCTCCCTCCGTTGTCTTGTGATTCGGGATTAACCTCATCCCGTTCCAGAAGCACCTTCACTGCTTCCTGCCTTCCATAATGAGCAGCGTAGGAAAGTGGTGTTCTCCCTCCGTTGTCTTGTGAGTCGGGATTAACCTCATCCCATTCCAGAAGCACCTTCAGTGCTTCCTGCCTTCCATACTGAGCAGCGTAGGAAAGTGGTGTTCTCCCTCCGTTGTCTTGTGATTCGGGATTAACCTCATCCCGGCCCAGAAGCATCTTCACTCCTCCCTCCCATGCAGGCAAAGCAGCGTAAGAAAGTGGTGTTCTCCCATTGTTGTCCTGTGAGTCGGGATTAACCTCGTCCCGTGCCAGAAGCATCTCCACTACTCCCTGCCATCCATACCGAACAGCCCAGGATAGTGGTGTTTTTCCTTCGTTGTCCTGTGAGTCGGGATTAACCTCGTCCCGTGCCAGAAGCATCTTCACAACTCCCTCCCATCCATACCGAACAGTGTAGGAAAGTGGTGTTCTGCCATTGTTGTCCTGTGAGTCGGGATTAACCTCATCCCGTTCCAGAAGCATCTTCATAGCTTCCCCCATTCCATATTCGGCAGCGTAGGATAGTGGTGTTCTCCCATCGTTGTCCCGTGTGTCGGGATTAGTCTCATCCCGTTCGAGAAGCATCTTCACAATTGGCGCCTTTCCAGCCTGGGCAGCCCAGGATAGTGGTGTTCTCCCATTGTTGTCCCGTGTGTCGGGATTAACCTCACCCCGTTCCAGAAGCACCTTCACTGGTTCCTCCCTTCCATACCGAACAGCGTGAGAAAGTGGTGTTTTCCCATTGTTGTCCTGTGAGTTGGGATTAACCTCGCCCCGTGCCAGAAGCATCTTCACTACTCCCTGCCATCCATACCGAACAGCCCAGGACAGTGGTGTTTTTCCTTCGTTGTCTTGTGAGTCGGGATTAACTTCATCCCGTTCCAGAAGCATCTTCATAGCTTCCCCCCTTGCATATTCGGCAGCGTAGGATAGTGGTGTTCTCCCATTATTGTCCCGTGTGTCGGGATTAACCTCATCCCGTTCGAGAAGCATCTTAACTGTCGCCTCGCTAACCTGGGCAGCCCATGGTAGTGATGTTCTCCCATTGTTGTCTTGTGAGTCGGGATTAACCTCGTCCCGTTCCAGCAGCACCTTCACTGCTCCCTCCCTTCCATACCAAGCGGCGTAAGAAAGTGGTGTTCTCCCATTGTTGTCTTGTGAGTCGGGATTAACCTCATCCCGTTCCAGAAGCACCTTCACTGATCCCTCCCTTCCATGCCAAGCGGCGTAAGAAAGTGGTGTTTTCCCATTGTTGTCCTGTGAGTCGGGATTAACCCCATCCCGTTCCAGAAGCATCTTCACTACTCCCTCCCCTCCCCACCAAGCAGCATAGGAAAGTGGTATTCTCCCATTGTTGTCCCGTGTGTTGGGATTAACCTCATCCCGTTCAAGAAGCATCTTCATAACATCCTCGTTTCCACCCTCGGCAGCGTAGGAAAGTGGTGTTCTCCCTTCGCCGTCTCGTGACTCAGGATTGACCTCATTCCGTCCCAGAAGCATCTTCACTACTCCGCTATGCCCTCTCTGGGCAGCCCAGGACAGCGCTGTTCGTCCGTATTTTGAGTCTTTGGTGTCTGGGTTGGTATTCTTGCGCTCTAACAGTATCCTTAGAATCCCTTCATGCCCCTGGTTCGCGGCCCAGAGGAGGGGTGTGCGGCCACAGCAATCGAATCCTTCTACATCCAAATCTTTCTTCTCTAATAAAAAGTTCAAGATTTCATCCATTCCAAAATAGGCCACGCAGTGAATTCCTGTGAATCCCGTGAATCCCTTTGGTCCATTCTGAGGTATCAGGTACCACGCCTTAATATCTGAAAACAGGAGAAGCTTGGCCGAGATATGTTTGTCAATTCGATGGAAAAGCTGTAGGGCAAGTGATTTTACGCTATCGGTAGTTCCGTGGCGTGCATAGACTCCCCAATAACTGGAGGCGTGTTGCAGGAAGGGTGTTGTGGAGGGTGCATAGTACAATGTAGTAGAGAGTTTATTTATGCAATCAAAGTTGAGATACGTGAGGCAAACCTCCGCCATTTTTGCATAGGCGCTGTGAAATGTTTCGGAATGACGGTCGAAATATTCCTGAAGGGTGAAGTGTACCAAGCGTACTGTTGATTTCTCTTGATCTACCGTAACAAGCCCAAGGCAAGAGGCTAGTAATGTCTGCGTGGAAGGGATGTTATCACGCTTAACATCGGTCGTTTTCAATTCCACTCCGAGAGCATCACACAGCTCATCCACCTTCATTGGCCTCTCTGAATGCGAAATCCACATTAAGGCTGCCCTTCCGAGTCGTGCTTTACCGGCGCTTTGATTCTCCATTCTTTCCAGCGTTGCACAATACGCCTCATCTAAACTAACACCATTGGTGACCCTTTTGAGCTGCTCTTGTCGTTTGTATATGGTTGTCTCTTCTAATATCGTGGCGATCCTCAAAGAAACAAGTAGAAATCTATGCACAATCATTAGCCATTACTCAAGACTTGTAACCTTTTTCTGATTACCTACACCTCCGAAATAGCTTCTGTGGCAATCTGCATAATACCAACCCTGAGTTCAGGACTCATTGCGTCAGGGTCAGGGTCGTTATCCAGTATCCTCTGCAGATATCTGGTTATGTCGTCCCTCTTTGGCACAAAATCGATATACCGCGCACCCCCGAGAAAGTATTTCTTGATATCGCTCAGAACATGGGGTCGGCCTGTAATGAACAATCGGATACCGTTACAATGCTGTGAAAGAACATACAGTGAGCGGAGAAGTTCGGGTTGATGCTTAGCCAGGCACTCATCCAGCGCGTCAATACAGATATATGCCCGGTCGAGCCGAGCCAACGATGCTTTGAGAAACTTCAGAAGCTCAGGAATAAGAGGACCTCGACCGCCAACCTGCCCCTTTGCCTTCTGAAAGGCCTCGTCGATCTCACTTGGGACCGCTCCTAACGCGCGAACTATTTGCTTAACGAGGGCACCCAGCATGTTCTCGGGGGTCTGCTCTTTCTGGGCCTGAAAGTCGTTGTAGAGACAAGCGACAGCGACATTCTCCCCAACTGCGTGGTCGCATAACCTGTCTATTACCACAGAGCTAATGCCGTTCACTATCAGTGATTACTCATCCTTCGCAAGGTAACCTAAAGTTATATCGGTGGTAAATTTATGCTCCTACCTGAGATAGGTTTTCCCAGCACCCGGAGCCCCAGAGCAAAAGAGAACAGCTCCATCGTCTCCATCCTTGCCATCGCGCCAGTTGAGAAATTCCTCGGTTTGTAGAAACCATTCCCCTACGCCCTCCACCCGCCGCGTCCGCACATCTTGGTGTCGCACGCGAGGTTCGAGGGGAGATAGCCACTGTAAAATCTTGGGCTCTTCGTCCACATATGTGGTGTTGTAGCTGTTTGTTACGTTAAAGCTATTTTCGTGGCCTATACCAGTACCGGTATCGCTCGATCGGAGGTGGGCTAATGTTGTCATGTTGTTTGGTATAGTTTGTTTGTTTCTTGAAGGTTGTAAAAAATCGTGGCTCGGAGGTTTGATGACAGTGTGAATAGAATGAGTGATATCAAAATCAAACTCGTTGTGGATGTTGTGGAAAGATTCACACTTTGCTGGAGAGCGTGGAAAGCGGGGCAACACTCGTATCTCTCAGAGTATTGCTGCTAAAGTCTGATAGGCCGCCTTGCAAGAATTGCAAATATCTTCACTCAGCCGTTCCTACTGTGGTTCATATGACTGCAACAGTGCAACGCACCAGAATCGCATGGTGGCTCACCATACATACGTTCAAGTTAAGCGAATAAACAACCAATCTTTGTATTATCTGCCATCGTATACGCACAGCCTTTCTTCATAATATATCTCTCCTACTGGATTGAATGCCGAGACGCAGGATTAACCATCACCCTCTTCCTTGTTGTTGATATCTTTATTTCACTCAACATAAATTAACAGCCCTGACTCGCCGCTCTCTTGCCCTCACACCATTCAGTCGCCTCGAGGTAAAATAACTCTTTTAACTGTTGCATGGAAGATTCATTCCTGCAATTTGTGGGCCGGGTAAGAAATTGATTTACTTGTATCACATGGTATCATACCGTATATGCCCGGGCCCATAGAGCCTAACCTATCTAAGTTAGGCCAGTTCAAAAGCTTATGTTTTTCGAATGCCAGGGAAAAATTTCAACCTTGCTAATCTAACTTCTACCTCGTTGGTTGTCCTTGCCTGGAATTCAAGATCAGCATTACGTGTACTTCTAATTACCTCCCAAGACTTCTAGAGAGGAAGTCAGTACCGTAGATCTCTTTATTTTACGGGAAGACTCGATTGGCAAGCAATCAACATTTGCAGACGTGGGCTCTTCATACCATGAAGCTCCTCGGATAAGAGCAAATGTACGGTAGCTATTTAACGGTTGTCTGGAAGATTAATTCGTGTGATTGGCTGCCGGGTAAGGAAATGACTTACCGGCATGCTCGCGCCCATACCGGTACAGTACCATAGAGCTTATCCAAATTGGACCATTTCAAAAGCATATGTTCTTCGAATGCTAGGAAAAAAATTGAGCCTCAATCTAATTTTGACACCGTTGGTATGCGTTGCTTGGGAAACGAGACCCACCCACTCCCAATTCCCTTCCAACACTTCTAAGGAGTGTAACCGTGCCAAGGTTCCTGCCGATTATGTAACTGCGAGTAGTTCCAAAATCTTGCAGCACGCCTACAGCGTGCCTAACACCTCAACGGAAGATACCACCTCAACGGAAGATTTTCCTTACCTGCCCTTTTGAAAGCCAAACACCCCCCACCACCCCACCCATGAAGCCTGCAATTATGTCTGAAAACTATGCAGATGTTGAGGAGAGAATCCACAGCACCCGTAAAAGGTTTTCTGAGCTCGAAAGCCTAATATTGCAGCACTGGCTCATGAGTTCAGAGTTCCTGAGGGTCAGTTCTGTGCATGATTAGATGGACAACAATCATGATTGAACTGGCCACCAGTGGGTAGACTTCTCTCAGAGTCTGAGGAACTGGCAGTCTGTCTCTATTTGAAAAGATTAGACAGCATTGGAACATCTGCAAGAGTTCCAATGGTGACAGGTTGTGCCAATACAATTCTGAAGCAAAGATATGAGGTGAACTTCAATTCATCTATTCCTCTAAAGGATAACCAAACTCCAAAGGTTGGACCTACCTGGACTGCTCATTTTCTTGAATGACATCCAGAATTTCACATACAAAAGCAAAAAACTCTCCATCTTAACAGAAAAAAAGCACATAGTCCCACAGACTTACTCGAATGGTTTCAGCAATATAAATCTATCTGTGATAAAAACAGAGTGTAAAGCAGTGACATCGACAACTTTGATGAGACAGGCTTCAGAATTGGGATCGGAAAGAACCAATAGATTATTACTTTAGATCCTGATCAACAGTCCTACTTGGCCAGCTCAAGTAACCATGAACATGTAACCTCTTGTGAGGCTATAAGTGGGGATGGATATGCCCTGTGGCCAATGTTGATCCTTCCAGGTGCAACCCACCTGGAAGATTGGGTGATGAAAACAAACCTTGACAATGATGTTTTTCTAGGTGTTTCCAAGACTGGGTATTCAAATGATAGTCTTATCCTTAATTGGTTACATCACTTTGATAAGTTTTCTTCAAGAAGATAAGTAGGATGATACTGAGTACTTTTCCTGGATGGTTATGGATCCTATTGCATGAAGTAATTTATCAATTACTGCAATGAAAGAAATATTATTCCCTTTTGTCTCCCTCCCCATATGATACATCTATTACAGCCATTTGATGTTGTTGTATTTCAACCTCTTAAATACTATTGTGCCAAAGCAGTTGAGGAAGCTACAAGAACTGGTTGCTTGGACTTCAATAAAATTGAATTCCTAACAGCCATTGGTTCTATATGGAAACAAGCCTTTAAGAGGTCTACAATTATCTCATCTCATTGTTTAAAAAAACAGGCCTTATTCCATATAACCCCAATGTTGTATTGTTGAAACTATGAGAGTATACTCCTGAGCCCTCCAGTTACTCACCAGAAGAGACATCTATATTCAGAGTTGATTGGAGACCCTCAACCCCTTCCCAAAATCAACCAGAACAATTACTTTCAATGCCTCAAACTGTCCATTCTCTTAAATGACATGCTGATTTCCTTTGGAATTCTGATCCAGCATCCCCCACCTTTCGAAACTCATTAAACTTCTTTCTCAAAGGTAGCATCATGCAGGCACTTATTGCTACCCAACTTCAAGATGACTTGGAGTACACAGAGGCTGCACAACTTGCACGAGCAAATCAGCAGAAGTGCACTCATCAGTCAGTACAAAAAGGAGGTGTAATGTATGCAAGTCAGGCAAGAGCAATGGTGCAGCAGCAAGATGAAAACAATACTGAAAAGAGAATCTTGCAAGTAGAGTGCCAACTTGAAAGATTACACAAGTCCCAAGTAGCAGAAAAGAAATAGATTTGGAAATAGATTTTTAAGAAGCTTAAACAGTCTGTGAAAAAGAGGAATCAATGCTTGAAACAACTTGAAAAGCTTCGATAAGGTAGTATTGGATTATTCATAGGACTTGCAGTTATGCTAATACATGGTTTAGTGATATGCGGTGGTTCAACAGGTGTTTTATAGGTCACAAGGGAGGGGGTTCCGGATAGTTCACAAGGCATTGGATATTTTGCTATAACCCTGCTAATACCTTTTGCTATTGGGCATCAAGAATTGGGTACCTATTTCAGAATTGTTTCTCTCATATCCTTTGCTATTAGGTATTTCATAGTTGGAACAGGATTTGGTATAGGGGGGCATGGGGGCTGGGGTTATTGAGTATTAGGAGGATTGTGAGTTAGGATTGTGAATTATCAGGATATTTTTGGATTGTTCAGGCTTGTAGAAGGTCATGATATGTAAGGATGATGTGTTTCTTGAGAGTTCGGGTTCATTGAGTTTCCTTCGTCATTTGCAATTCGGGGATAAATCTATCTCCCATTCTGTTCTTAGCTACCTTATTGATTTAAACTTTGTTCCTCTATTTTTCCCAAAAAAAAGAAACCATTTCCGGGTACTGTGGATTCTTTCCTCAAAACCCACATAATTTTCAGACATAATTTGAGGTGTTGGTGGGGGGTGTTTGGCTTTCAAAAGGGCAGGTGAGGAAAATCTTCCGTTGAGGTGGTATCTTCCGTTGAGGTGTTAGGCACGCTGTAGGCATGCTGCAAGATTTTAGAACTGCTCGCAGTTACATAATCGGCAGGAACCTTGGCAAGGTTTTTTTTTTTTTCTTTGCGCGATGACTCAATTGGCTCTCAATCGATATTTGCACGCGTGGGCTCCTCACACTATGAAGCCATTCGGATAAGAGCAATTGCATTGTTCTAATTTAAGTCATGCCTCTGCAAGTGTCTTGGAAACATCTTTTTCTCTCGGTAACAGTAGTCGAAGGTAACCACCAAATCTTTTCGCAGAGGTCGGATTCGTGCTAAGGAGGATCTGCCCAACCGCTGTTTGAATGCTCCTTAAAGTGTGGCAATTTGGCGGTCTTCGTGCTCTCTCGTTGGCTCGGTTGACCTTAGCTCCAATCCGACTTTTGCGAAAAGATACGGCACTTCCAATGAAAACTTGCAACTGGTTAGTAAACATCGCTTGTTCCTTCCCACCCCTTCCATCTCCCTGTTGTCCACAGCTAAAATAATGTTAACTTATGGGGAAACTCGCATTTCACCATACGCCCTACCGCTACTCTCACTAACACGACTACCATCCTGGAAATCATTGTATGGTCAACATTCCTAAAAATCCTCCCTACGATGCTCCATTCGAGGATAGGGTTAGGGTTACAAATTACAATTATCTTGCAGCTCGGACCAGGACGACTTCTAACATAATTTCAAGAATCAATTCCTACCACATGAGCTCTGCTATGCTCAAATTGGCCCTGAAGTGAAAGAGGACCAGGGTGAGTGTAAATGTTGGTTAGAATTGTAATTTCTGCCTCTCCGAGCTCAATTAATTCTGCAGAATAAAGTCCGAGTCTTAACCGGGATACTAGTCCCCCTCATAGTCACGCCTTTGGCTGCTCCTTGCTTGCGTCTCTCACAGCAATGTAACCATACTTGTATCTCTTCATGTATTAGATGAAGCGCAATTTGAAGGAAACGTAAAGAGAGTTCTACCTTGTGGTTTTTGTTGGAAATAAGCAAGTTAGACTGCTCACCGGATACCATAAGCGGTATCGACCACCTGCGATGATTATCTCGAACCCTGCTCAATCATCAATTGACCTTTCACCGACAACAATCAGTGACTACTTAGTCTTGCACTAGTTCACAGGCTATTCAAGAGTGGGGGAAATATACCAGTGTATCTGGAAAAAGGGTTGGATATGGTAAGATGGGAAACATGTGGAAGAGTGGGGGAACGGCCACGAGATGCAATGTCCGGCAGCCAGGCGGGAGAAATCCGGAGACATAAGGGCCACGTTTTCCGCCACTATTTTTACAGTCTTCGTCCGTCATCGTTTGTCTTTGTCTGTCCTTGTCAGGCGGTTGGTTGTCCGTCTTTCTCTTTAGTCTTAATTTGTCCGTTCATCATTACTTTTGCTGTTTTATACACATCTTATTGCTCTACGTCTCCACCTCCGTACCAATTCCGCTGTGCATAACCCTTGTTGCTTGAAAGTTTTTCCGGTTCATATTACAGTAAATTTAAAGTTTTCGGAGAACCTTCTAGTCCGGCCAGCAAGGGAAGATCCAAGCAGCATTTCGTCACATCTAGGAGAGGGTGGGAAGGTGCTTGATCACATTATGAGTGCCGGTGCAATCGCAATAAAGTGGCAAGGAAAACTTTATGGCTTCCATCACATATTACTCATGATTGCCTCTCCCTGCATCGGTAAACTTATCATAAAACCACCTCAACGTCCTAAAAAACTGTGGTAAAGGGGCAGCATTTATTGCTGGAAGCTGTTCTCTGTCCAGCACGACTACCAGTGCCACGACGGAACAAAATATTAATCATTGACACGTACCTCCGCGCACAGTACTGTACACCATTAAGTTACCCACAATATATTATGCAAAGGAAAACAAATTGGAAGAATGAAACAAGATGAAAACAGTATCAAGATATTCTATGAATATTATATCTTGCTGTCCACTAAACCAAATCTAGAAAATAAATCACGTATAGAACGAGAGGAAATTTTGTGAGAGAGAGGGAACTTGAAAGATGTAAGCGAGGATGGAAAATGAAAAGAAAATCAAAGAGGCGATAGGCAGATACTGCTCGATCTGAATAGTATGGGTGGACTGGGCGGTTCTTGGAGTATGAGTGCCCAGCTTCTTTGCAGAGTGCCGGGACATCCGAGGTTGGGTGGAGCGAGGTTGAGGTAGTGTAGGTAGTTTGGCCAAAGGGGTTCAATATCTGCAGATGCTGGAGTAAGGTCAACAACCACTTTCCAATCATTCCCATCTAAAGCAAAAACAAACAGATACCGGTAGTCTAGGGCAAAGGTTTGACCTGGATGTAAAATCGGCGCCAATTCAGATAGTATTTTTTCCCATTTCTCACTTGTGCATGCCTTTTCATGTCTGTGTAGGTGGCACAACAACAGCTGCCACCTTGAAATGGTGCGGAGACTTTTAAACCAAGTGCAGCATACAGTACTGTGGGACTCGTCAATTATCACGGCATAGATTACGGCCAGAGTACGTGGACCACTTATGGGATGCATACAGTGAGCATGGAGCATGTATTTAAGCCCCCTGTTTTCTCTTGTATCTTACCAAGAACAGCGCTCCTCTGGGCACCGTAGCGTCAATGTCTCTCACAGTACAGTGGGTGGTTTTTTCTTCTTCCGAGTCTCCTAACTGGTAAGTTGTATGAAAGATAATGCGAGCTACCATCCATGCTCGCCCAGAGCACGTGATATAATAATTCAACAATGAACACTCGCTAACAAAAGGCCCCACCCCTGGTTTCTTGCTTAGGTAGGCAAGCCAGTCTGACAAACCCTGAAGTAAACTTTTGGGAATACGCAAACAGCTATCGATATTTCCCTCTCGTATATAAAGTCTCACAGTTATCATCCTTTTTTCCTACCTGGTAGTCTAGCTTAGCCGAATTTCACTACCGAACTACAGGTCTGATCTGTTTGAACTTCAGACACCGACGGACTCCGCTTACTACGGATTTCCATGTTATCTGAGCAGATGATGCCGAATACTACGAGGTAAATGTCTACGAGATGAAAGTTACCGCTTGATCAGCAGCTGTATGTTATAAAAGAAAAAAAAGAATATGCACAGTTACCCGGGACAACAGTTTTCGATTCCTGCGGTGTCCATCGGGTGTGCTTAATTATGGAAGAAATACCTCTCACGATAGTTCCTCCTCCGTTACGCCGATGCTAGAGCAGTAATTTATTGGTAATAAGACATTGTGACTTCTCAGGAGATTCTAGAGTTTTAAGAATAAAGAGCATCTGAGTCTGCCGTCAAATATTTGGTCCGGATACGCCATATGTGCAGGACAAACGGTGCTCCGGACGAGACAATCTACATACGATACTGTCAACCGGTGTCCTTGTTCCCCAGGCATTAAATAAGCATACTAGCCAGTCCACACTAACATAAGCTATCACCCACGAAGAGAAAAGTGTTGCTCTAATGTTGCAGCAAACCACTCGCCTACTCGGTGAATAATTCCGTGAATATCTCTACCACATATTAAAACCAACTTCACAAACCAGCACATATCAAGTGCTCTTTCAATCAACAAAGAACAACTTAGGATAATCCCTCGACTGCACACAAACCGCCATCAGGTATTCACCCCCACCCCCCCGTTCAATACCCCTCCGGTATCATACCTATCCTCTTTCATACCCATAATCTCCACCTCCTGCCAAACGCACATTGAAGCTCAAAAGCACACAGACCCCGACAGCCCGTCAGCGAGAAAGTGCACTCGAAAAGCATAAACCGTATAACAAAAAAAGTAAAAAATAAAAAAACAAACATATTTTCAGGGGGAGACTGGCGACTCATAGACTATCACTCGTAATCAGAACCGCGGACGGCAGTTGAACCATCATTCCGGATGTGGTCTAGTGTGTATGTTAGATTGCCGAGTGAGACGGCATGAACACCTGAGATCACTCCCTGGATCCTGGTTGGATGAGTGGTGGGGCATGCCACCAGGTTTGTATTGATTGGATTTAGGGGTGCGGCTACAGCCAAGAGGTACCCCCGATCAAACCAACTTGTCGGTGGTAGAACAAGAAAAGTGGGGTTTGTACTGTACAGAACGAATTTACTCCCAGTTTCAAAAAAAAAAAAAAGAAGAAAATGCAAACGGGTTTTTAGGTTGGTATTGTTATCTGAAGCAACCAATAAGACAGAATATGGTGAGTCCGGTACTCGGAATCTCCGGGCTGGGAAATGGGCCTTTACTACATTGGATTCTAAGCAATTGGTGTTTCAGGCATCATGGCCGGTTTTGGCACAATGCCATGATAGCTGGGGGATCTAGGATTTTGCCGTCCCAGAGAAGAAGAGGGAAAAAATGGGTATGATTTTGCACTCCAACGCTCTCAACTAAGTTGTTCATGACATTAATAATAATAAATTGAATCTCCATGTGACGGTAAGAAATCTATGAAAAGAAATAAAAGGCAAAGAAAGAGAAAACTACATAATAAAGAAAATTAGTTGAAAAGAAAGCGGAGGTGTCGGAGGGGGAATGGTTGCAACACCAAGACTACGCCTACTTTATCACAACGCCCATGCACACTTCCGCTGTGATAAAACAGAAAAGCACAAATAATTCCATAGTGTGAAAGAAAGATAAAGACAATGTTAACAAAAAACCAGTGACCTTCCGGAGAGCGATATCGTACATTCTGAACCACAACATGGATTCCCATAGACTAGCCCGTTTTCTGAGTAGTAGGTTATGAGCAGCTGTGCGGCTTATGAGACCTTTGACAACATAAAACGACGCACGTGTTGGAATGGGGACTCAAGAGGAGTGGGGGGAAAACTTGGGTGCTAGGAGGAGAGAGGGAAAACGAGGTGGAGAAGAGAAGAATGCAAAATGAATTGCTTTAGGCGAGAATTAGCCAGCGGGCGACTGTGACAACCAGAATAGCTGAATCAAAGGAGGATGTCGAACGTTCTTCGCTTTCTTGGGAAAAGACAAGAGCAAGGATTATGCAAGAAATTGTGGAAGCGGTGGGTCGTGGGAGGGCAGGTGAACGCTGCGATGAAGCCAGGGTTGGCATGGCTCCGAGAAGGGTGTTTCCAGGTTCAGGGGTTCTAGAGTTAGGATTCACATTGTGATACGGAGGGTTTGAGATTTGAGCAGGGGTGCCCGAAGATGGAACAACTGGTGGGGGTAAGGTTTGAATGCGTCGTTGAGGAGCGGTACCGGTAGCATTGAGTACAACAAGTTGAGAAGGATGCTGAACGACGTGATTTACCTCTTCATTAATGTTCCGATGGGTCCTGGAACACTGGGAACTTGTGCAACGGTTGGGGTGGCCATACGGGCTTGGAGCAGCTGGAAAATACCCTGGTGCCCGCTTAAGGAGGCCCAGGAAAGTGGGGATCTGCCTTTATTATCTACCAAGTCAGGATTAACCTTATCCCGTGCCAGGAGTATCTTCACTACTCCTTCACTTCCAGACCAAGCGGCGTAGGATAGTGGTGTTGTTCCATTGTTGTTTTGTGACTCAGGATTGACCTCATCCCGTTCCAGAAGCATCTTCACTACTCCCTCCCTTCTGTACGAGGCAGCGTAGGAAAGTGGTGTCATCCCTTCATTGTCTTCTGACTCGGGATTGACCTCATCCCGTTCCAGAAGCATCTTCACGACTCTGCTATGTCCCCCCTGGATAGCCCAGGAAAGCATTGTCCGGCCGTATTTTGCGCCTTTGGTGTTTGGATTGGCGTTCTTGCGTTCCAACAGTATCCTTAGAATCCCTTCATGCCCCTTGCTTGCAGCCCAGATGAGAGGGGTACGGCCAAAGTAATCGAATCCTTCTAGATCCAAATCTTTCTCTGATAAACAGTTCAAGATCTCATCCATTCTGAAATACGCCACGCAATCAATTCCCATGAATCCCTTTGGTTCCTTTTCATAGATCAAGAACCTCGTGTTAGAATCTGAACGTAGGAGAAGCTTGGCTGAGATATGGCTGTCAAATCGATGGAAAAGCTGTAGGGCAAGTGATTTTACGCTATGGCTAGTTTTGTGGCGTGCATAAACTCCCCAATAACTCGAGGCGTGTTGAAGGAAGGGTGTTGTGGAGGGTGCATAGTTCAAAGTAGTAGGGAGTTCATTTACTCACTCAAAGTTGAGATACGTGAGGCAAACCTCCGCCATTTTTGCATACGGGTTGTGAAACGTTTCGGAATGACAGTCGAAATATTCCTGAAGGGTAAAGTGTACCAAGCGTACTGTGGATTCCTCTTGATCCACCGTAACAAGCCCAAGGCAAGAGGCTAGTAAGGTCTGCGTAGTAGGGATGTTATCACGCTCTACATCGGCAGTTTCCGATTCCACTCCTAGGGAATCGCATAACTCATCAACCTTCATTGGCCTCTCCGAATAAGAAATCCACATTAATGTGGCCTTCCCGAGTTTTGCTTTACCCGCACTTTGATTCTCTATTCTTTCCAGCGTGGCACGATAGGCGTCGTCTAAACTAAAGCCGTTGATGATTCTTTTGAGCTGCTTTTGTCGCTTGTATATGGTTGTCTCCTCTAATATCGTGGCGATCCTCAGAGAAACAAGCAGAAATCTATGTATAATCATCAGCCATCACTCAACTAATGAAATGTATTATTCGGATTACCTACACCTCTGAAATGCTTTCTGTGACAATCTGCATAATACCAGCCCTGAGCTCATGGCTCATTGCGTCAGGGTCAGGGTCCTTATCCAACATCCTCTGCAGATATCTAGTTATGTCGTCCCTCTTTGGCACAAAATCGATATACCGCGCACCCCCGAGAAAGTATTTCTTGATATCGCTCAGAACATGGGGTCGGCCTGTAATGAATAATCGGATACCGTTACAATGCTGTGAAAGAACATACAGTGAGCGGAGAAGTTCGGGTTGATGCTTAGCCAGGCACTCATCCACCGCGTCGATGCAGATATATGCCCGGTCGAGTGGAGCCAACGTTGTTTTGAGAAACTTCAGAAGCTCAGGGATCAGAGGACCTCGACCGCCAACCTGCCCCTTTGCCTTCTGAAAGGCCTCGCCGATCTCACTTGGGACCGCTCCTAACGCGCGAACTATTTGCTTAACGAGGGCACCCAGCATGTTCCCGGGGGTCTGCTCTTTCTGGGCCTGAAAGTCGCTGTAGATACAAGCGACGGCGATATTCTTCCAAACTGCCTGGTCGCATAAGCTGTCTATTACCAGAGAGCTAATGCCAACCACTATCAGTCATTACTCATTCTTTGCAAGGTAACCTAAAGTTATATCGGTGGTAAATTTATGCTCCTACCTTAGATGGGTTTTCCCAGCACCCGGAGCCCCAGAACAAGAGGACAGCTCCATCGTCTCCATCCTTACCATCGCGCCATTTAAGAAACTCCTCGGTTTGTAGAAACCATTCCCCTACGCCATCCATCCGCCGCGTCCGCACATCTTGGTGTCGTACGCCAGGTTCGAGGGGTGATAGCCACTGCAAAATCTTGGGCTCTTCGTCCACATATGTGGTGTTGTAGCTGTTTGTTACGTTAAAGCTGTTTTTGTGGCCTGTACCGATACCGGTATCGCTCGGTCGGAGGTGAGCTGATGATGTCATGTTGTTTGGTATGGTTTGTTTGCTTGTTTCTTGAAGGTTATTAAAAATCGGGGCTCGGAGGCGTGATGATAGTGTGAGTAGAATCAGTGAAGTCAAACTTAAGCTCGTGGTGGATGCTGTGGAAAGAATTCCTCTTTACTGAACAGCATGGAGAGCAGGGTAATACTCGTATCTCTACAAGCATTGCTGCTAAAGTCTGATAGGCCACCTTATAAGAATTGCGAATATCGTAAAATCTCGCTCTTAACGAACTTGAACTGGCCTGGACTAGGACAGTTTGCAATCGACTAAGTTTCTGAAATTGATGATAGGCCAAATATCTCTTCTTTTCAAAAATTCTCAAAAGCTTAGTTTTCTTAGTACTGGAGATTCTGAACAGTCCTAGTCCAGGCCAGTTCGTTAAGAGCGAGATTTCACGGTATCTTCACTCAGCAGTTCCTATTGTGGTTCATATGAGAGTCATGGTACGACACACCAGAATTGCATGGTGGTTCACCATCAGATACGTCTAAATTAAGCGAATAAACCACCAATCTTTGTATTATCTGCAATCGTATATGTACAACCTTTCTTCATAATATAACTCTCTCCTCCTACTGGATTGAATGCCGAGATGCAGGATTAACCATCACCGCCTTCTTTGTTGCTGATATCTTCATTTCATTCAACATAAATTAACAGCCCTGACTTGTTCGCTGCTCTCGCCACTCTCTTGTCCTCACATCGTCCAGTCGCCTCGATGTAAAATAACTCTTTTAACTGTTGCATGGAAGATTCATTCCTGCGATCCGTGGGCGGGTAAGAAAATGATTTACTTGTAAGGTATCATGCCGTATATGCTCGGGCCCAGATAGCTTAACCTATCTAAGTTAGGCCACTTCAAAAGCTTATTCTTCGAATGCTAGGGAAAAATTTCAACATCGCTAACCTAATTTTTACCCCATTGGTTGTCCTTGCTTAGAATTCAAGATTGGGAAAACCTTTTCAATACCAGCGTGTCACGGACGTTCCCTATATAATACCAGCCAACGTTTAGGAATACCAGCCAAACGTTTACCTACTAGCCGTTTTCAAAAGTATCCGGATGCCTTGGCGCCAAGATATCAGGCGAGATAGCTGAGGTTGCTAAATGTCTTGGTGCCAAGGCATCCGGATACTTTTGAAAACGGCTAGTATACCAATACAGTAATAAATCTATAACCGACATTTACTTTCAGAATTACTCCTGTAAATTCAACAAAAGAAAAGAAAAAAAAAAGACAGAAAATTCAAGAGAGTAAACTGGAAACACTGCTAAATTTTAGAATTTTCTTCAAAGTTAAAAAATGATTATACAGATAGTTGTGTCGCTTAAAATTTGTCAATAAATCTCCTTTTTAGGAAAATACGTGGGTAGGAATCCTGCCAAGCTGTGTTGAAACTATGCTTATTACCTTGTTTAGCACCACAAGAAATCGCTTTTTTTCACACAAATGACATTTTCTCTGCCTAATACGTCCCTAAGACTTTCAAAGAAAAAAGGAAAATTACTAATAAATACAACCAGATCTGATTTATTTTTAAAGGAATATTTAGATTTTTTACGATCTTTTCTGATTGTGTTTCCTTGCTTAGAAGTTGAGATATTATTTTCTTGGCGGTGGGTGAAACGTTGCATTTTGCTGGTATAAAAAAACATTGCTGGTATTCTGCAGGGAGGGCCCGAGATTGGCTGGTATTGTATAGGTTTTCTCCTTTACGGGAAGACTCGATTGGCAAGCAATCAATATCTGCAGGCGCGGACTCCTCACACCATGAAGCTATTCGGAGGAGCACAAATGCATTGTTCCAAGCAGCGGCTCTGCAAGTGCCCTGGAAACAGATTTTACTTTTGGTAGCATTAGCCGAGCGCAACCCACTTCCAAAGAAAACTAGCAAATGGCAAAGGGCCCTTTGGCGCCACAACTTTACAAAATTTGTCACTCCTGCTTTTTACACCAAAAATGGCATTTCTCGTTCCCTTAGAACACAATAACCAACCTTTCCGACTCAATTATTGCCAGAGTTTGTAAATGGGAGGTTTTATCTAATGCGATCAATATATGGAAATTTTGGATAATTTCCCGCTAATTTGAGTTGCGTGTGAATATTTGAAGTCGACAATGTTCGGATTGTGTACCTTTTTCTGCGGGCACTCATTTAAATCCATAGTGCTTGTACAGAAATTTAGATTCGTATCGGGTGGTATGTCGGACAGTGAGATACTGCTGACAGTGCTGAGATCAGTGCAGTTAAGAACTGAGTAGTTTGAGTTCTCTTGCGGGTATCTGTGTTCTCGACATACCTACCGAAGCGACATAGTCTACCACCCGACACGATTCTAGAGCTTCTCTACACCCAATTACGTAAGCAGGCCAGTCCTAACTTTATTGATAAAATATAAATCAGATCTTGAAACCTTCGGTTCTTAACCACTTGGAGATATATATCTCGTAATGCATGAGAGGGTTAACATGGAAAGTGTAAAATTACAATGGCCATTTTGTTTTACTGTTTTGCGGCTTTGTTCTGTTGTGGATGAACTACCATAATTTATGTCCGAGAACCATACAAATCATGGTTCTGCAACAATGGGTGGAAGTTTTGTGCACACCATAGTATATAACCAGTTCACGCTAAATTGGAGTAAAATATTTTGGCTTGATTTCGGAGAAGAACCACAAATCCATGTTGAATTTCAATCGATTAAGATCTAATTCCCGTCCACCATGGTTTATAAACAATGTCTATCAAACAGGCTAGTAGTTTCAAAGCATGGTTTGAAAGCCTAAACACGTCACGCCAAACTGTCTCAACTTGTCCACAGGATCCATCATAAAAATTCGAATAGTGATAGCAAGGAATTGATGAAAAGGAAATAAACATAGAGAAATAAATAGAAGTCACATCCGAGTGCACTGAATGAACAGAATTAGTTGAAGTAATAAAAGAAACAAGTAAAACTCCTACAGTATGCTATGCCAGCTTTACACAAACGCCCCCGCACACCTCCGTAGCAAAAAAAAAAAAATAATACAAACGCCCAGTATATACAGTGGTTGGGATAAGCTTGAGAGAGAAAAAAAATACAATGTTAATAACCTTCTACCTTCATGAGCAATATATCGTACATTCACTAAACTCAACATCTATTCCCTTAGAGTCGCCCGCTTCCCGCTATGCAAGTTGTGGGAAGCAGTGCGGCCAATGAGAGCTCTGACTAAGTTAAGCGGTGCAGATGTTGGAATCGGAATTCAAAGGGAGTAAAATAGGAGATTTAAAGGCTTGGAGGAGAGTAACAGTAATCTAGGAAGGGAGAAAATAGTCAAAAAGAAATCCCATCAAGCTACATAAAACCACGGGCGCCTATGACAACTAAAAAAGCGGGCAAGAGAGAATTATGAACGGCTATCATTTTTTAGCAAGAGACGAGAGAAAGGCTTGGGCAGAAAATTCCGGAAGCGGACCGGTGTGGGAACGGTGAGTGAGTACTCCGCCGATGCCAAATGGTGTCCTGGGGGCGGGCGTGGGATTTTTTAGAGGTGGGATCCAAGTGTTAGATTTGAGATCGTGAGACAGGGTGTCGGGCGTTTGCGCAGGGATGTCCGAAGTTGGAACGGCTGGCAGGGGTGAGGTTTTAATGCTGTGTTGAGAAGATCTGATGTTGAGCACATCAAATTGAGAAGGAGGTTGAACTACCGGATTTGCCTCTTCATTGCGGATGGGAAGACGAGGACCCGGAGCACTGCGAACTTGTGCAACAGTCTGGGTAGCTAAATGGGCCTGGAGTAGCTCCACTACCACCATATGTTTACGTTGAGAAGCCCAGAAAAGTGGGGTCCCGCCACCATTGTCTGGTGAAGCAGGGTTGACCGTGTCGAGTTCCAGAAGTATCCTCACTACGCCCTCCCTTCCATCCTCGGCAGCGTAGGAAAGTGGTGTTCTCCCTTCGTTGTCTTGTGATTCGGGATTGACCTCATCCCGTTCCAGAAGCATCTTCGTTACTCGGGGCTCGAGTCCCGGCCATAGTACTTCTAACAGAGTCTTTGGTAAAGCCTCCACATTCATTAGCCTTTTCTAACAATGTTCACAACTCACTACAGATTATTAGAACGTATCTAAAGACGAACAAAGAAATTCCTAACGCTGCTATAATCTCCTTAGTTGTGAGATGTTCGCTGTTCTCGTCGAGTTTTCTCAGTGGCTACCGAAATCAAATCTGCTGCGGATAGCACGGTGCGACCTTTCTTATCTCTTAGTTTTGTGCCCGTTTCGTTTTGAGCCCTTCCGGCGTAATTACACCTAAAGCGTAAGTCTCTCCGGTTACTTCCACCTACTCGATACACTACGGGAGCCTCACCTTAACTTTTGACGGCTGCAATGCGTACTATTGTAGGGAAGGTGCGTCTGGAATGACCGGAGAACGGAACCCGAATAATGACACCTAGTTCTCCTTAGTTGCCACGCGAACCATGTGAAGTGGGAGGTCCTTATAAAACTGTGAGTAAGGCTTTGTAAAGTATCGGGCATACGTTTTTACCGCCTCCACACGGAGTGCATAGAGTTGAAACTAACGCATTTATTTGAGGGATGATGAAACCTGATACGTGGGAGGTGTTGTGGGAAGGATGTTGTGCGGAGGACAATAACCCCTCAAATACGTGCGGTGCTTTGATGGCTATCGCATTTTAGTGAACGGGATGTCGAAAAGGTAGCTAAACTGTCGGTATAGAGCCGGTTCGAAGAGGACGCAAGTCTAAGATTGTGCTCCATGGACTATATACTATTCCTTGGTTTCCCTAAGTACCCTTAAGTGATGCACCGCATAAAACCTTACCTACTCTAGAACTTGACAAATAATCTCCTCTTTCTAAATCTACATCTTCCTTAGCTAAAGACACCGGCATGTGGGGAGTAGACCCGGCGCTCGTTACCCGTACTTCCTTAATATTTCTATGACAACCTTGCGTTCTTACGGTTGGGTTTGTGGTTTCTGCGTTTTATGCCGGCCTGTTACGACAGGACCCGACGGCTCTCCCCCGTATCGTCTCATCACTTCTACGAAGACCTTGCCCTACTCCAGTTAGGGCTTAGTGTTCTGTTGCTTCCCTCTTGTGGTGATAGGATGCGACGAACCATACCTTCCCTCCCTCATCACTTCTACGAAGACCTTGCCCTACTCCAGTTAGGGCTGAGTGTTCTGTTGATACCCTCTTGTGGTGATAAGAAGCGACGAGTGCCCCCTTCACTCCCTCATCACTTCTACGAAGACCTTGCCCTACTCCAGTTAGGGCTTAGTGTTCTGTTGCTTCCCTCTTGTGGTGAAAGGATGCGACGGCTCATACCTTCCCTCCCTCATCACTTCTACGAAGACCTTGCCCTACTCCAGTTAGGGCTTAGTGTTCTGTTGCTTCCCTCTTGTGGTGATAGGATGCGACGACCCATACCTTCCCTCCCTCATCACTTCTACGAAGACCTTGCCCTACTCCAGTTAGGGCTTAGTGTTCTGTTGCTTCCCTCTTGTGGTGAAAGGATGCGACGGCTCCTACCTTCCCTCCCTCATCAC
>ML120396.1:104112-135715 GCA_003788595.2 Choiromyces venosus 120613-1
GTCCGGTGTTTTTGTCGAAATTGCATTGTTTATCGATGTTGTGGTGTATACACCTGCTTCTCGAGTTCTAAAACGTCACCGATAGTGGGGAGCTTGGAGCGCACGCTGTGGTTCTACACGCCTGCGCTGCCTACCTCCCGCATCCCCTTACCAAAGATGTTTGGCTCCTTAAAGAGTTGACCGCGCTACCGTTCCTACCTCTGCTACGTCGACAAGAGAAAACAAGACCCCGAGGCCCACGGCCCTTTTGGATAGAGTCCATCCTCGTATTTAAATAGTGGCTATATCCAATGGAACGTTTCTTACTCATTACTGACTATCACTTGCCGTAATCGAGAGACCATTATCTGTCCAATACGCTGGTCCGTCAACCCTTCTTACAGCGGCAGCGAACATAGATGTCGCTGAAGGTTTGGGTCTTTCTCGTCTGGGGGCTCTTGTACGACCCGCGGGACCAGTTCGTTTAACAAGCCCGAGACCCTAGTTAAGGGTCACTCTAGCCGCTCCGGAAAGTCTTACGTTTCCCCGTCCAACCGCCAGCTCCAGGAGACTAGGGTCTCGAACACTTCAAAGAGTTTTATAGCAACCGAGCTGAGCTGGCCCGGATATAGACATAGCTGCGCCACCTACTCACGGACCGGTTCGTAGAGGGCTTTGAAGAGCCGAGTGACATACGAGAAAGTGTCGTCACAGTACCGTTACCGGTACCGGTATCGCTGGGTCGGAGGTGAGCTGATGATGTCATGTTGTTTGGTTTGTTTATTAAAGGTTATTAAAAATCGCGGCTCGGAGGCGTGATGATAGTGAGTAGAATCAGCGAAGTCAAACTCAAGCTCGTGGTGGATGCTGTGGAAAGACTTCCTCTTTGCTGGACAGCGTGCAGAGCGGGATAATACTTGTATCTCTACGAGTATTTCTACTAAAGTCTGATAGGCCGCCTTGCAAGAATTGCAAATATCTTCACTCAGCCGTTCCAAATGTGGTTCATCTTGCTGCAACAGTGCGACACATCACATAATTTGTCTCCCTCTCACGCTTCGCTTTCTTAGCCAGATTTGGTGGGTTAGGGTTATTCTCACAGTACTCGAATAACGAGGAAAAGAAAAGGTGAAATCCACTATCACTTACTATCACTCACATTACCTGCGGATTTAGACAGCATTATTCGGAGAACAAAGTTACCCTTCAATCCTGGTGTTTGGTGGGGGACTCCTTGAATCAGCCTGCTCCGGCGCCCCAAGATCACCCAACTTTGAATGACGAAGACTCTCGAACAACACCTATCCCAAATATAAAGCTATTAGGTGATAGATTAGAAGCTGGAGAATAAGGCAATAGAAGCGAATTTAATAAATATGAAGTTTTGATTGAGCTATTGGCGTTTGAAAAAAGGCAGTTAATAGGACAATGTCACACCCCATTGTTTACAGTTAATATACCGGTTAATATGCCAAGACCTCAAGTTAACTGCCTATTAATTTTGTTGGAAGCCAGTTAATTTACATTAACCTATATTAACCTATAATTAGTAAGCAAAGATAATGTCGCTGTGGTCTGGGTTAAGGAGTCCCCCACCATAAAACATTTCTCATCCGCGCATTTCTGTCGTCCAATCATAACGTTCTCGGACAGTCTGGTTACCGTACTGGTATTATATTGCATGCCGCTTCACCACCCAATACTGCCAAGCTTCTTTCCCACAATTTTCCTCCCTTCTGACTTTTGCACTTTTCTCAACACCACAAAACTGCACTTTGCAAATACCTCACTGTCCCTAGGCCGTAGCTTACCCTAGACGACAAGTTTGCCATGGCCGACTCCAAAGCCATGGACACCTCAGGACCAGGTCCCTCTCACCCTCAAACCCCAGAGACCCCTACTCCAAGGACCTCAAAAGGAAAAGGAACCGAGGAGTTACACCCGGAACACACCCAACTCATGAACCTCATGGGTAACTACCTAGGAAAGTTTGGACCGGGAAAGAACACTCCCCTACTCCAAGCAATCGCGAATATCGAAGAGGATGACTACTCTGTGGGCGAAATGGCCTCTACTACAATCATGCTCTCTTTGGCGACTCAGGTGGCAAACCTGACGATTCTGGTACAAAACCTCGATCGCACGGTCCAGGACTTGAGGGGTGACTCACGGCCACCCAAGAAGACTCAGCCAGTACAACAGGTCAAGGAACAGCAGACACAACAGAAGCAATCCTATGCGAGTGTGGCAGCACAACCCAGCCCGGAGGATGCCAAGATACCCAAAAAGAGGAAGAACAAGCGTAAAGCGGACACCCTCACACCACACCAACCTCCCAAACCCAAACAGGCCAAAGGAGAAGACACACCTGACACGCCCACCCTAGAGAAGAAAGGGAAAAAGACTGGGGCCAACAATACTCCCACCCAAGGTCCGGCGAAGAGGAGACTGTTCGCTGCACGCCTAGAAGCATAACCCCTAGATGACGTGCTGAGGGGAGAGGTATTACAAACCTGGTGTGGTTTGTAATGGTTTTACATAACATACAATTGTATGTTTTAGTATTTCATTTGTTAAAGGTTTTTCACATGACTCAGTTGAGTCATACGAGGATATGTTTTCGCACTATGACTCAGGTACGAGTCATAGGGTCTCACATGACTCATAGTTATGAGTCATAGTTGTTTATGTTTGAATTTGATAGGTATGTTGAGCATTGACTCATAGGCACGCCTATGAGTCATGAGGATTAAGAGGTATGACTTCGTTTATACAAGTCATGAGGTTTCGCACATGACCCCTTTAAGGTCATGGGACTTTCGCACATGACCAAGTATGGTCATGAGGTTATATGTTACGCGAGTGCATGAGTCACAGTTGTGACTCATTTGATTTGTAAGCAGTTGCTGGAAGAACTATATAAGGAGGTCGATAGGACCTGAGAGTTAGTTCTTCACGCAACCACCTAAGTTATTTCCTATCTTATAAGTTATCAATAAAACCCCTTTACGCTTTTTACCTACAAGATCAACAACTATGAAGAAGAACAAGATCGATACTAGTTAGCACTATAAGGACTTAGTATTGACAACGGTCAATATCTAAGACGTAGTGTAAGATAACAAGTATTAAGAATTCTCGAAGAACGGAGAATACAATAGAAGGTAAGTATTACCTTAACGAAAGACTAACTACAGACTCGTTGCCTGTTGCAAGATATAAAATAGGAGAGATCATATAGCGGATCGTAACAAGAGGTGGTGATTTCAGTCGCGATAGCCGACATGCTCATCAAGTGCGAATGCCCAGCTCCCACCAACCTGCAGGTCGCCTCAAACAAACTCAATGGTACGGTCACCATCATGACCCCACCTGGGACGGACTTGTCACAATACTCCAAGTATCTCGAAAAGATGTCAGCAGCACTCAACACCGCCATTGGCCCAGATCAACCACAATACACCCCCTTCAGGAGAGCCTCCACGGATATGGACGTCATCATTCATGGCGTGTCCCTTCAGGTAATTCCCGAAGATGCAACCGAAATGGAGAAGTCTGTTAAGGACACCTTCAGGGCAACACACAAAATCGATGTGACCATGGCAAAGTACCTTAAGCCGAACGCAGCGGAGAGGAATAAGAAGAAGGCCACGTCGATAATCATACGGATCCCTGAGACTGAGGTACAGAAGTGTACACCCTCGGTCCTGTTTATGGGGAAATACAAAGAATCGGCGGTCATGTGGCAAGTGTCTGCCACAACCCAATGCCACAGGTGCTGGAAGTTCGGGCACCTGGAGGTCGGCTGCAAAAGCACAACACAGGTCTGCCCCATCTGCTTGAAGGGACACACACATAAAGAACACTGATGCCAACAAACGGTGTGCCATGGGTACTGGAAGATTATCCCCAACTGCTGCCTTATGACCCCTGCTAAGTGTCCCGCGTGCAATGGGGAACACTCGGCAATGGACCAAAATTGCCCAAGAGACTAGAGGTGAAGGCAGCTGTGAAAGAGAAGTATGACCTGAGGATGGCAACCCTAGCCACCTGGGCCAGTGAGCAGACAAACCCCCAATAAATAGTCATCATGTCGGACATTCGCAGACATGAAGACAATAAGGGATGGAAAATGAATGTGGTCCAGCACAATTGCAGAGGGAGCAATAGTGTTTTTCTTTCATTATTTCACATAGTTAGAAGTTTTAATGTTTCTTTCATTTGTGTTCAAGATCCCTCACTGTACAACAGGAACCTGCTAAGGGCTCCCGGTTTTGAATGTGTTTTATTTACTCACTCTCAAGTTCGCGTATGCACGTATGTGAGCCTGAGAATTTTGCTTGATGTTTCCTTTATTTTGGTTCCGAAAGAGGAGAATATTTTATATTTGAGGATTTTTTCGAAGAAAGGCCCTATTTTGGGTACTCATCGTTCTTTTGGTTTAATCAACATTTACAACAGACCTGTGGGGGGGCAGAATTCTGTTCCTCCTCAAGCTGTCTTTGTTGAAACGAATGAACCCACCCTGGTGGTGGGTGACTTTAATGTTCATACTGTTTTTACTGACCCCTTACGTTCTTTTACTTCGGATGAGAGGAGGAGAGGGGAAAGCTATATGAGGTTGGCAGCCTTGGGAGGCTTCAACATACTAAATACACCGGGAATTCACACTAGGTTCCTGGATAATCCCACACTACACCGGTCCTCCACCATCGATTATACCCTGGCAAACGCTTCAATGATGACCAGGTTCTCAAAATGGAAGGATATATATCAACAAACCAGATTTGACCACATAGTGATCCTGACCGAGATTGTCTCAGAAACCTTGGAGCTGGCTAGACCGGCCCTGGACTGGGACAAAATCGAGTGGCAGAGTGAGGAGGGTATCCCAAACCCGGCAATTGAGGGAGCCTTGGAGAGCTATTGGAGTGGTGGTAAGGTGTTTGAACTGATACTTTGGGCTGAGGAGGCACAGGAGGTCTTTGAGAATAACCTGTGGAAACTCATAGGATTGGTGCGGAGCTGGGCCCCAATGAAAAGACCGACAAGGTGGTCAAAAGCGTGATAGATGCAGGAGATCACCGAGTTGAGAAGGATATACATGACAGCTGCCCGGTGTGTGAGATGTGACAGGAGTGGAGTGGACAGAAAGAAGATGACTCGGAAAGCGTACAGAGTGGCAATCATGAAGGAGAAGAAAAAGCACTTTGACGAATTCCTGGCAAATGCAAAGAAGAGCAATGTTTGGACTGCCCACCAGTTCACCAAACAAAGAACCCCCACAAGGATCCCAGGCAGTCATAACGACCATCCTGACATCACCAATAACATAATAATGCACCACTTCTTTCCCCTGAACCCAGACCCGGTTGATCTCATGTAACCGGTCAGACATCACCTGAGGGAGGAGGAGGAAGTTTCTGGCCTAGACGTTTCTGAGGCGTTGGACAAGTGCAGTAATAAGTCAGCCCCTGGCCTCGACCAGGTACCATACTTGATTTGGAAGAATATACATCGTATCAACCTGAAAATCCTGCTGGCAATGGTAGAAGACATGCTGAGGTGGAACTTACACCCCCCTATGCTGAAGGAGTCGATCGGAGTTATACTTCCGAAACCCAACAAACCAAACTACATTGATTGCGGTAGCTTCAGAGTCATCGCCCTGATGCAAACCTTTTCGAAGATAGCCGAAAGGGTAGTGAACAACAGATTGATGAAGATTGTGTTCGAGACAGGCCTATACACAATAAATCAAACTGGATCCCTTCTACAGAGGTTTACGGTTGATGCGGTACTGGTCCTGAAGAACTGGACAAGCGAAGCACAGTTCGCCGGGAAGAAAGTCAGCATGATTTTCCTCGACGTAAAGGGTGGCTTTGACAACGTGAATCACTGAAAACTCCTGGAGAGACTAGGGTGGGATGGCAATGTGCCGGAATACCTACTAGACTGGATCAGGAACTTTATCAGCAACTGGCAGATCGCACTGGCATACCCAAGAAGCCCAAGGACCCCGACAATGATCAATATGGGAATACCTCAAGGCTCTCCTTTATCTCCCCTCCTGTTCGTAATATATGCGAGTTCGCTACATATGGACATGGACAACCAGTTTACACACACCTCCTCGTATGTTGATGACTTCCAGATTACGGTGGCCAGCAACTCATGCTATAGGAATGCCAGACTTCTGGAAGAGAAGACCCACCAGATCGCACAGAAGGCGGGTGCTCTGGGACTCTCCTTCAGCATTAACAAGACCGAACTCATGCACTGGCGGACTCCCAAGGAGCAGGGGCCAAGACCTGTGGAAGGGATAATGGTTCAGTCCCACGTTGTGAAGTCGGTGGTCAGGACGCTCAAGTAGTTGGGCTATTGGCTTTCAGACAACACTGAAACTACAACTCACTTCATGAAGAGGTTGGCCCTTGCGCAGGCTACCTTTTTCAGGATTAAAAGACTCTCCTCTCCCGGCAAGGGACTGTCACCTTATAGTGCCCGCAGGCTGGTGAAGGGGATAATACTACTGACCCTGCTGTATGGGGTGGAGATCCTCACCCCAACGGCAACAATGAAGAGAAAGATGCAGACGTTTTGGAACAGGATGGCACGGTGGATCACCAATACATTCTTTGCGACCAACCTAATGGTACTCTCGGCCGAGGCTTGCCTGGCACCCATTGAACTGTATATCGAACAAGTCTCACTCATGACCACAGTGCACATCACTACGGCCCTGCCTGAGAACAACATTGCAACGGCAATGCTCCTGGGGGGGTTACCCCATGGTTCGACCTTTTCATTTGGAGTCGAACAGGAGACTGGTGTTTTCGCATAAGGGTAGCGCTCGGCCGAAGACCTGGAATTTGTCGTCCAGGTCCAAGATCCAAAGGCACCTACCTATAGACGAGATAGCGGCGAGGGTGGCCATGATATTTGAGCGACGGCCCTTCCCCAAGAAACCGAACAAACTGTCTCCAGTCATGGAAGAAGGCGCCAGAGGCTGGGCCGAGGCTAAGGAGAAAGTGAGGAAGAAGGTTCACAAGGAGTGGGCAGACCTAGCCTACCCCCCATACTACGAATACAGGCCCCCCTACAGGAACTGCTGGAACTTTATGCTCCTACCCAAGTTTCAGGCTGGCCGAATACACCAAATGAGAGCAAACAAAAGCTACTTGAATGCCCAAATGGATTGGTCTAGTCAGGACCGCGACCCCACCTGTGACCGGTGTGGCATAGCTGACCAGACATTTCATCATATTATTGCAGACTGCCCGGCTCTCACGGCTAAAAGAGTGGGGGAGAACCCGGAAGTTTTCTACATAAGGCCGGAATCGGCCCTATGGAAAGAGGGAGAAGCAGGGAGGAAGCTGCTTAGGAGTTTTTCCACATTTATTTCAAAGAATTTAGTTAATTTTCCGGTTAAGCTTGGAGGATTTCCGTTTACAAGGGGTTCCAATTTGGGTTCCTAAGAATATTTGTTTTTGCAGCTTTTGGGCTTATGAAGGACGCTATTGATTTTTATCGGATATTTGTTTTGTTTTTTGGGGGTTGAAGTTTCTTTTGTTTAAAAGGGTTTTTTAGGCCATACTTTAGGGTACATGCCAGGTGTTTTCCTGTAGTTACGAATAAAACCGAGGATTTAACAAAAAAAAACACCACCGAATACCGCCAAGTTAAGCGAATAAACCCCCAAACTTTGCGTTATAAACACAGCCTTTCTGCATAAGATAACACTCCGCTCCCACTGCATTGCACACCGCGAAGCAGAATTATCCATCATCCCCCATCCCTGCAAATATTAATTCCACTCAATCTAAATCGAAAGCACCGATTCATTCATACTCACGACTTTCCTATCTCATGCCGCGCCAATACACTCGACACAACAATCAAATAACCCCTTAACTATTTTGTAGGAAAGATTAATTCGTGCGGTTAAGAAGTTGACTTAAAATACAGGTATATGCACGCGCCCACAAAGGTATCATGGAGCTTATCCTGAATATTCCGAAGCTATTCGGACGATCATACCGTTATTCAAGTAGCGGTTCTTCATATCTCGGAAACACATTTTTCTCTGGGTACGGCAGCCGTAGCCCAGTGCAAAAGTTTTGATCGACATCTTGACAATGGCTTACTGGTATGGTATCCTGACTATACAAACCTCCCAACACTCCCAATAGTACTCCAAAAAGAACCAACCTTCCAATCTTAATATCACTGCCTAACCCCTTTAGAATAAAAAAATTCCTATAATACACTGAATTAAAGACACGGGTATGTCAGTAAGAATAAGCTGCTCTATTCATTGAGCAGAAACCACTCTATCGCACCCGATTTGTTATCAGAAAAAATCACTCTAGTGTTTCCCGCCTGGCCGGCGGAATGTTCATATATTGCATCCTTTATCGTTTCATAGGATATGTTATGACTATCTCAGGTCAGGTCCTTTCTAGCACTTTTAGTTTCTGGTCTTGTTAATACTAAATCTTCTCTGACCTCCGTTTGCCAGCATCTGGATATATACCCGAGGCACTATTATCCATCCGTTTATTCATTATTTTTTGTATCGGATAAGTTATCTATCAAAGTCTTTGCGCAAGTATTCACTATTACAATTATCCGGCGAAATGCTACACTGCCGGATCATAGCACTCTCATGATGTCCGATGATCTTGTACTGCACAGACATTGCAGTTTGAAAGAAACATAGTAAACCACAATTTTCATGTTATCCACGCTTCAAATACAGTACCGTAACAGCCTTGGACAGGACAAAAACGGAAAACCCGGGGCGTCCTCTTGGCACCTGCCCGTACTTATATTTCGAGAAAGCCGATGAATCATTACTGGTGGGATATCTGAAAGATGTGTCAAAACTAACATGCCCAGAATCCTGGTTACTCGTGCCGAGGTTGTGGCTGGCAGCCACAACCCCCCGATGTTCGCTGGCTCACAACCGGGGGCACTCTACTGAGTGCCCGACAGCTCAACATCACTTTACGGCTCAACATCACTTTGTGGTTCAACCTTGTAGCTCAATATCACTTTGTGGCTCAATTTTATGGCTCAACACAACTTTGCGGTTCAATATAATATTTGGAGTTTATTAGATACAATAATTTAATCTACATTTATTTTGCCCAACCTTGCTTGTGTCTTAATACCACTAATTATTAGCTTTGATATTTTCTTTTGGTAGGCTTGAATAAAGTGCCTTCCTCTTGCAGATGCCTTTATCTTGTCAAGAAAAGGCTTATGCACTGCTCACTCTACTCTTTTCCTTGTATTCAGAGCTTGCTGCAGGTGTATTTCTGCCTTTTCCACCTCTGCATCCTCCCTTCTCTTTACCATCTGATGAGCTTGAGAAGTATAAAGAATCCCTCCTTTTTACTCCTGCCTTCAGCTCTGTATTCTACACTATGCATTCCTCACCTTCTGAGCAGCTTGAGTATATTCCAAGTGCTTCATGGCTAGAGCACCAGACTGTGCCTGTGCCAACCCACCTTGAAGAACAAGTTTTAGCCTTTGCTGAAAGGTAGTCAACAGATTCACTGCATCACACAGTAATTGATCTCCCTGACTTTTCAGGCAAGTAATCATAAGTGGAATAGTCCTAGAAGACTCTAGTAGGGGTGAAGATAGTGGGTGGAGGGTAACAGCTACTTCTTGTAACTTTTATAAGGGTCAATCTCCTGACTGGGAAGAATGATTGGTGGGACTAGTGGCATAATTAGCTGAGGTATAGAATGTATTGTAAATTGCATATCTGGTGTAGGGTGTAGTATCATAGGTAAGTAATGTTGTGTTGGTTGTATTATAGGTTAATAAGGTGATGTGGGTTGTATTGTATGGAGTCAAGGTAGTGTAGGATATATTTTATTTAGAAAACTAGAAGCTGAACTTAGTTTGAGCTGCAAAGTGATGTTGAGCCACAAGGTTGAGCCACAAAGTGATGTTGAGCTGCAAAGTGACGTTGAGCTGTCGGGCACTCAGTAGAGTGCCCCCGGTTGTGAGCCAGCGAACATCGGGGGGTTGTGGCTGGCTGCCAGCCACAACCTCGGCACGAGTATCAAATAACTTTCTTCATTACAGTATTACTTGTCGAATCAACGATCTCTGGCTCGGGAAAGCCTGCTCAAGTGCCAAGTTCAAGTTCATTAGTCATCTTTACCAGAACTTTCAATTCGAGCAGACAAAGTAACCCAAGCCTTGTGAGACTTCCCCATGCAACCTTTTGAGTGGGCTGGGGGGAGGGGGTGTACAGTACCGTTATTTGAGTACAGTACTAGGGAAAAAATTATTAAATGTAGCGGTTAGTTCCTCAGTAGAAAAAAAGGAAATAATCCTTTGATTTTTGATCTTAGACTTTAAAACGAGGCATCCAGCCCTAGAGTCGAAAATGTGTTCTTCGAGCACCAACCTTCATTGTCTTTTTCCAGCCCTGGGGCCGGATGGCTCTTCGGATCGACGGCTTTCATGTACCGGAAAGTGGTGAGGAGATAATTCTGCCTCGATTCACCCTTTTTTCTAGACAGATGGTAAAAGGTTCATTGTTTTTTATCTTCGTTGACCAATGATTTAAGACCGATAGCCTAATCTCAGACTCAGGTAGAAATCACCGTGCCAGTATCCTGCTTTGAAATCCCGGTACCGAGTTGCGACCGCACAACAGAATCTGGTGATGTTTATTTTTATTTCTATTTCTAACTCGAAAATACTACAACTAGCTAAGCGTGAGATCTGTGAAAGGAAAGCATGGCATCATAATAATCATATAATTCTCCTGAGGGGTTTTTTTTTTTCATCAAATTGCAGTCAAAAATCCCTCCATTATGCATGTCGCATGTACCCAGGTGTACAAGTACTGCGGCGAGCACGCCACCACAAGACATCCACAAGGCCAATCATTCAATCCCAAGTCAAGTACAATAAAGTGCGGAATCACCCCCGCACAAAGCTCGCTTGATCCCACCTCCACTCATACAAGAAAAACAGGTTCCAACATCACGGATACTCCCCCGTAGTTATTTTCCCCCCAGTCAATTCCAGTAGAAACCTAGAACTCGAAAGAACACTCCCCGAAGCCAAGGAAGCAAGCACCACCAATTTTCAAACCTCAACCATTGTGAAAAGAATAACTCACCTGCCAGACTTAAACCTTACAATTAGCTACCATACCTCCCTACCCCCATCAAATCCGCACTTTTTCCTATATGATCTTGAAATCCGCTAGCAGACTTGCCATTCCATCAATGAAACCGGTGACCTCTAGGAAATCCCCAAAGCCTCATACACCGGTATCCAGCCAGCGGAAAGTTAGAAAGCGGTTGTAAGACACATAGCTTGAGCCTCCCCCAGAACATTCCGCCACCAGCTCAGGAGAGATTCTGAGGGCGAGTGATGTCTTATGACGACGGTGTGACATAGGTCATAGATACCGTGCCCCGGGGAAAGTTTATCCACATAGGATACCTGTGGATAGGTAGACAGTGCTTATGAATAGTTGAGTTTTGATAAGTCCCCATACCAATGTGAGAGCAATCAGCCGCAAGTGTATGTAACTGCCATAACAGCCTTCACACATACAGGTAGGCATAAGAGAGTTGGCACTCGAAAAAGAGAGCCGCTTTTAACCGTGGATTATAAGTTGCTGGCGATATGTTAGTATTCGATATAGGGCGGCTCGAGTGGAGTTTAGGCACCATTCATAGATAGTCACTCGTTTTAAATTGTAAACACCGCATGAGTAGGGAGCATGGAAGAATTGTGAAACCCGACTTAGAGGTTGGACTGAATGGCCTAAACGTGATTGTCATATTAGTAATTCATGGATAATGTGTCATTGGTTTTTTTCTTTTTTTGGTATGATACATATATTGATAAACCGAAATGATATCTGACGGCCATAGTTTTGAGAGCTGTGACTGGCCATAAATTCTGACCTGCTCCCACCTTTTTTTGATCACAGATATTCCGGCAACTGATCAATTCTTTGCACATAGATACATTTTGTTGCTGGCTATCAATGATTGATTTTAATTTCTCTTTCTTTGACGATTCATCCGCCCATCACTCGCCGGCAAAACCAAATATCCGAACTAATGAAAAACAGAAACGATCCACCAATTCCAATAAACTTTGATGTTCCGAGAGAAATATCGTACATTCCCAAGACCAACAACTATCCCTGGAGAGTCAGCTGGTGCCTGCGGAGCAGGTTGTGAGCAGCTGTGCAGCCAATGAGAGCTCTGACTAAACACAACGGTGCAGATGTTGGAATGGGAATTAAAAAGGAGTGGAACAGGAGTTTGTATGTTTCGAGGGGATGATAAGATGAGAGCGGGAGATAGATGGGTCAGAACAAAATTCCATCAAGTTATAAAAATCCGGGCACCTATGACCGCCGGAAGAGCTGGGTGAAGAGAGAAATATGAACGCTTATCATTTCTTGAAAGGAGACTAGAGAAAAGCTTGCGTAGAGAATTGCGGAAGCGGCCCCGTGTGGGAACGGTGAATGAATGCTCCGCCGATGCCAAAGGGTGCCCTGGGGGCGGGCGTGGGATTTTTTAGAGGTGGGATCCAGGTGTTGGATTTGAGATCGTGAGACAGGGTGTCGGGCGTTTGCGCAGGGACGTCCGAAGCTGGAACGGCTGGCAGGGGTGAGGGTTCAATGCTGTGTTGAGAAGATCTGATGTTGAGCACATCAGATTGAGAAGGAGGTTGAACTACCGGATTTGGCTCTTCATTGCGGATGGGAAGACTAGGTATCGGAGCACTGCGAACTTGTGCAACAGTCTGGGTAGCTAAATGGGCCTGGAATAGCTCCACTACTGCCACATGTTCACCTTGAGAAGCCCAGAAAAGTGGGGTCCTGTCATCATTGTCTGGTAAATCGGGATTGACCTCATTGCGCCCGGGAGGCAGCATCGCAGCTTCCTCCCATCCGGACTCGGCAGCGTGGGAGAGTGGTGTTCTCCCTTCGTTGTTTCGCGAGTTGGGATTAACATCCCGTTCCAGAAGCATCTTCATAGCTTCCTCCCTTCCAGACCAAGCAGCGTAGGAAAGTGGTGTTATCCCATAGTTGTCTTGTGATTCGGGGTTAACCTCATCCCGTTCCAGAAGCATCTTCACCACTCCCTCCTCTCCAGACCAAGCAGCGTAGGAAAGTGGTGTTCTCCCTTTGTTGTCTTGTGATTCGGGATTGACCTCATTCCGTTCCAGAAGCACCCTCACAACTTCCTCCTTTCCATACCAAGCAGCGTAGGAAAGTGGTGTCCTCCCATAGTTGTCTTGCGATTCGGGATCGACCCCATTCCATTCCAGAAGCGCCTTCACTACTTCCTCCCTTCCAGACCAAGCAGCGGAAGAAAGTGGTTTTCTCCCTTCGTTGTCTTGTGATTCGGAATTGACCTCATCCCGTTGTAGAGGCATCTTCACTACTCCGCTATGCCCTCTATGGGCAGCCCAGGACAGCGCTGTTCGTCCGTATTTTGCGTCTTTGGTGTTTGGGTTGGCATTCTTGCGTTCCAACAGTATCCTTAGAATCCCTTCATGCCCCTTGCTTGCGGCCCAGTGGAGGGGTGTACGGCCACAGAAATCCATTCCTTCTACGTCCAATCTTTCTCCTCTAATAAACAATTCAAGATCTCATCCATTCCAAAATACGCCACGCAGTGAATTCCCATGAATCCCTTTGGTTCCTTCCAAAATATGAGGAACCTCAAGTCAAAATCTGAAAACAGGAGAAGATTGGACGAGATATGGCTGCCAAATCGATGGAAAAGCTGTAGGGCAAGTGATTTTACGCTATCGGTAGTTTCGTGACGTGCATAGACTCCCCAATAACAGGAGGCGTGTTTTAGGAAGGGTGTTGTGGAGGGTGCATAGTTCAAAGTAGCAGGGAGTTTATTTACGCAATCAAAGTTGAGATACGTGAGGCAAACCTCCGCCATTTTTGCATACGGGTTGCGAAATGTTTCGGAATGAGAGTCAAAATATTCCCGAAGGGTGAAGTGTACCAAGCGTACTGTGGATTCCTCCCGATCCACCGTAACAAGCCCAAGGCAAGAGGCCAGTAAGGTCTGCGTTGAAGGGATGTTATCACGCGTAACATCAGCAGTTTCCAATTCCACTCCGAGGGCATCACAGAGCTCATCCACCTTCATTGGCCTCTCTGAATGCGAAATCCACATTAATGCAGCCTTCCCGAGTTTTGCTTTGCCCGCGCTTTGATTCTCCATTCTTTCTAGCGTGGCACCATAGGCGTCGTCTAAACTAAAGCCATCGGTGACTCTTTTGAGCTGCTCTTGTCGCTTGTAGAGTGTTGTCTCCTCTAATATCGTCGCGATCCTTAAAGAAACAAGTAGAAATCTATGCAAGATTATTAGACATCACTCAACACTTGTAACAATCTTTTCCGATTACTTACACCTCCGAAATGGTTTCTGTGACAATCTTCATGATACCAGCCCTCAGCTCAGAGCTCATTGCGTCAGGCTCAGGGTCATCATCCAGCATCATCTCCAAATATCTAATTATGTCTTCCCTCTTTGGCACGAAATTGAAAAACCGTGGATCACCGGGAAAGTGTTTCTTGATATCGGTCTGCACATGGGGCCGGCCAGTAATGAATAACCGTATGCCATGACACTGCTGTGAAAGAGCATACAGTGAGCCGAGAAGTTTCGGGAGATGCTTAGCCAGGCACTCATCCACCGCGTCGATACAGATATAGGCCCGGTCCAGTCGAGCCAGCGATGTTTTGAGAAACTTTACAAGCTCTGGGATCAGAGGACCTCGACCGCCAACCTGCCCCTTTGCATTCTGAAAGGCCTCGCCGATCTCACTGGGAATTGATCCTAGAGCCCGAACAATTTGCTTGACCAGGGCGCCGAGCATGTTCTCGGGGGTCTGCTCTTTCTGGGTTTGGAAGTCGCTGTAGATACAAGCGACGGCGACATTCTTCCCAACTACCTGGTCGCATAACCTGTCTATTACCAGAGAGCTAATGCCGTTCACTATCAGTCATTACTCATTCTTTGCAAGGTAACCTATATCGGTGATAAATTTATGCTCCTACCTGAGATAGGTTTTCCCGGCACCCGGAGCCCCAGAACAAAAGAGAACAGCTGCATCGTCTCCATCCTTGCCATCGCGCCAGTTGAGAAATTCCTCGGTTTGTAGAAACCATTCCCCTACGCCCTCCATCCGTCGCGTCCGCACATCTTGGTGTCGCACGCGAGGTTCGAGGGGTGATAGCCACTGCAAAATCTTGAGCTCTTCGTCGACATATGTGGTGTTGTAGCTATTTGTTACGTTAAAGCTATTTTTGTGGCCTGTACCGGTACCGGTATCGCTAGGTCGGAGGTGAGCTGATGATGTCATGTTGTTTGGTTTGTTTATTAAAGGTTATTAAACATCGCGGCTCGGAGGCGTGATGATAGTCAGTAGAATCAGTGAAGTCGAACTCAAGCTCGTGGTGGATGCTGTGGAAAGACTTCCTCTTTGCTGAACAGCGTGGAGAGCGGGGTAATACTTGTATCTCTATGAGTATTTCTGCTAAAGTCTGATAGGCCGCCTTGCAAGAATTGCAAATATCTTCACTCAGCCGTTCCAAACGTGGTTCATCTTGCTGCAACAGTGCGACACATCACATAATTTGCCTCCCTCTCAAGCCTCGCCTTCTTAGCTAGATTTAGTGGGTTAGGGTTACTGTCACAGTACCCGAGTACAGTACAACGAGAAACAGAAAACGTGAAATCCACTATCACTTACTATCACTCACATCACCTACGGATTTACACAGCATTATTCGGAGAACAGAGTTTCCCTTCAATCCTGGTGCAAAATATTTCTCATCCGTGCATTTCTGTCGCCCATCCATAACGTTCTCGGACAGTCCTGGTTACCGTACTGGTATTATATCGCATGGCGCTTCACCACCGAATACCGCCAAGTTAAGCGAATAAACCCCCAAACTTTGCGTTATAAACACACCCTTTCTGCAGAAGATAACACTCCGCTCCTGCTACATTGCGCACCGCGCAAGCAGAATTATCCATCACCCCCCCATCCCTGCAAATATCAATTCCACTCAATCTAAACCGAAAGCACCGATTCATTCATTCTTCTCCCGACTTTCGTATCCCATCCCGCGCCAATACACTCGACACAACAATCAAACAACCGCTCAACTATTTTGTAGGAAAGATTAATTCATGCGGTTAGTGAACCGGGCAAGAGGTTGACTTAAAATACAGGTATATGCACGCGCCCACAAAAGTATCATGGAGCTTATCCTGAATATTCCGAAGCTATTCGGACGATCATACCATTATTCAAGTAGCCGTCCTTTATACCTCGGAAACACATTTTTCTCTGGGTACGGCAGCCGTAGCCCAGTGCAAAAGTTTTGATCGACATCTTGACAATGGCTTACCGGTATGGTAGCGAGACTATACAAACCTCCCAACACTCCCAACAGTACTCCAAAAAGAACCAACCTTCCAATCTTAATATCACTACCTAACCCCTTTATAAAAAAAATAATTCCTACAATACACTGAGTTAAAGACATAGGTAAGTCAGTAAAAATAAGCTACCCGATTCATCGAGCAGAAACCACTCCATCGCACCCGATTTGTTATCACAGAAAATCACTCGAGTGTTTCCCGCCTGGCCCACGAAATGTTCATATATTGCATTCTTTATCGTTTCATAGGCCATGTTATGACTATCTCAGGTCAGGTCCTTTTTAGCACTTTTAGTTTCTGGTCTTGTTAATACTGAATCTTCTCTGACCTCCGTTTGCCAGCATCTGGATATATACCCGAGGCACTATTATCCATCCGTTTATTCATTATTTTTTGTATCGGATAAGTTCTCTATCGAAGTCTTTGCGCAAGTATTCATATTACAATTATCCGGCGCAATGCTACACTGCCGGATCGTACCACTCTCATGATGTCCGATGATATTGTACTGTACACACATCCGGTTTGGAAGAAAAATTGTTAATCACAATTTTCCTGTTATCCACTCTTCAAATGCAATACCGGTGACGGACTCTTTCTCTACTGCCCTTTAATTGGATGGTGTGTTGCGCGTGCCGTATCCGACCTCCGTGGTGTAATCGTGACCTTCCACTAAACTGGACAATAGATATATGGTGACTTGCTCTGATGATGACTTGCCTAATACCGGTAGCACAAACAGGGATAGAACAAAAGAGAAAGAGCTGGACCCAATTGCAATAGAGAGGAAACGATGTCTATTGGCGAATTGCCTGGGTGTGGTTGTGCTTGTCTAACTAAGGAAAGAGAGAAGAGGCTTATATGCAGAAAATCCTGCACGCCAAGCTATCTACAACACAGAGTTTTTAGTGGGCGCGCAAACGCTCTCCTGACTGTTAACACTACCCTACTACGCCACCCTAGGTCACACCGGTACTGTAACAACCTGGGAGGGAACAAAAACGGAAGACCTGGGGCGTCCTCTTGGCACCTGCCGGTACTTATATTTCGAGAAAGCCGATGAATCATTACTGGTTGGATATCCGAAAGATATGTGTCAAAACTAACATGCCCAGAATCCAGGCTATCAAATAACTTTCTCTATTACAGTATTACTTGTCGAATCAACAATCTCTGGCTCGGGAAAGCCTGCTCGAGTGCCATGTTCAAGTTGATTAGTCATCCTTACCTGAACTTGGAATTCGAGCAGACAAAGTAACACAAGCCTCATGAGACTTTCCCATGGAACCATTTGAGTGGGTAGGGGGAGTGTGCAGTACCGTTATTTGATTACAGTACGAAGGAAAAAATTATCAAATATAGCGGTTAGTTCCTCAGTAGAAAAAAAGGAAATAATCCTTTTATTTTTGATCTTGGACTTTAAAACGAGGCATTCAGCCCTAGAGTCGAAAATGTGTTCTTCGAGCACCAACCTTCATTGGCTTTTTCCAGCCCTGGGACCGAATGACTCTCCGGATGGACGCTTTTTATGTACCGGAAAGTGGTGAGGAGATAATTCTGCCTCCATTTACCCTTTTTTTCTTGGCAGATGGAGGAAGGTTCAAGTTTTTTATCTTTCATTGACCACTGATTTAAGACAGATAGCCTAATCTCAGACTCAGGTAGAAATCACCGTGCCGGTATCCTGCTTTGAAATCCCGGTACCGAGTTGCGACCGCACAACAGAATCTGGTGATGTTTATTTTTATTTCTATTTCTAACTCGAAAATACTACAGGTCTACAACTAGCTGAGCGTGAGGTCCGTGAAAGGAAAGCATGGCATCATAATAATTATATCATTCTCCTGAGAAATTACTTTTTTCATCAAGTTGCAGACAAAAATCCCTCCATTATGCATGTCGCATGTACCCAGGTGTACAAGTACTTCGGCGAGCACGCCACAACAAGACATCAACAAGGCCAATCACTCAATCCCAAGTCAAGTACAGTAAAGTACGGAATCACCCCGCACAAAGCTCGCTTGATCCCACCTGCACTCATACGAGAAAAACACGTTCTAACATCACGGATACTCCCCCATGAATATTTTCCCCCCGGTCAATTCCAGTAGAAACCTAAGAATGGAAAGAACACTCCCCGAAGCCAAGGAAGCAGGCACCAGCAATTCTTAAACCTCAACCATTGCGAAAAGAAAAACTCACGTGCAAAACTCGAACCATAATAAGCCAGCATACCTCCCTGCCCCCATCAAATCCGCACTTTTCCTATATGATCTTGAAATCCGCTGGCAGACTTGCCATTCCATCAATGAAACTGGTGACCTCCGGGAAATCCCCGAAGCCTCATACACCGGTATCCAGCCAGCGGAAAGTTAGAAAGCGGTTGTAAGACACATGGCTTGAGCCTCCCACAGAATATTCCGCCACCAGCTCAGGAGAGATTCTGAGGGCGAGTGATGTCTTATGACGAGGGTGTGACACAGGTCATAGATACCGTGCCCCGGGGAAAGTTTATCCACATAGGATACCTGAGGATCGGTAGACAGTGCTTGTGAATAGTTGAGTTTTGATAAGTCCCCAAACCAATGTGAGAGCAATCAGCCGCAAGTGTATGTAACTGCCATAACAGCCTTCACACATACAGGTAGGCATAAGAGAGTTGGTACTCGAAAGAGACAGCCGCTTTTAACTGTGGGTTATAAGCTGCTGGCGCTATGTCAGCATTCGACACGGCGGCTCGAGTGGAGCTTAGGACCATTCATAGATAGTCACTCGTTTTAAATTGTAAACACCGCATGAGTAGGGAGCATGGAAGAATTGTGAAACCCGACTTAGAGGTTGGACTGAATGGCCTAAACGTGATTGTCATATTAGTAATTCATGGATAATGTGTCATTGTTTTTTTTTTTTTTTTGGTACATATATTGATAAACCGAAATGATATCTGACGGCCATAGTTTTGAGAGCCGTGACTGGCCATAAATTCTGACCTGCTCCCACCTTTTTTGATCACAGATATTCCGGCAACTGATTAATTCTTTACACAGATATATTTTGTTGCTGGCTATCAGTGATTGATTTTAATTTCTCTTTCTTTGACGATTCACCCGCTCATCACTCGCCGGAAAAAGCAAATATCCGAACTAATGAAAAACAGAAACGATCCACCAATTCCAATAACCTTTGATGTTCCGAGAGAAATATCGTACATTCCCAAGACCAACAACTATCCCTGGAGAGTCAGATGTTGACTGCGGAGCAGGTTGTGAGTAGCTGTGCGGCCAATGAGAGCTCTGACTAAATACAACAGTGCAGATGTTGGAATGGGAATTAAAAAGGAGTGGAACAGGAGTTTGTATGTTTCGAGGGGATGGTAAGATGAGAGCGGGAGATGGATGGGTCAGAATGGAATTCCATCAAGTTATAAAAATCCGGGCACCTATGACCGCCGGAAGAGCTGGGTGAAGAGAGAATTATGAACGCTTATCATTTCTTGAAAAGAGATGAGAGAAAAGCTTGCGTAGAGAATTGCGGAAGCGGCCCCGTGTGGGAACGGTGAATGAATGCTCCGCCGATGCCAAAGGGTGCCCTGGGGGCGGGTGTGATTTTGTGCAAGTGGGGTGTAAGGGTTGGATTTGAGAGTGAGATGGGGTCTCAGGCGTGTGAGCAGGGACATCCAATGGTGGAGCGGCTGACAGGGGTGAGGTTTAAATGTTTTGTTGGGAAGAGGTGGTGTTGAATAAATCGGATTGAGAAGAATGCTGAACTGCCTGATTTGCCTCTTCATTAATGTTGCGGATGGGAAGACTGGATATCGGAGCACTGAAAATTTGTGCAACGGTCTGGGCAGCTAAATGTGCCTGGAATAGCTCCATTACTGTCGCATGTTCACCTTGAGAAGCCCAGAAAAGTGGGGTCCTGTCATCACTGTCTGGTAAATCGGGATTGACCTCATTGCGCCCGAGAAGCAGCATTACAGCTTCCTCCCATCCAAACTCAGCAGCGTAGGAGAGTGGTGTTCTCCCTTCGTTGTCTTGCGAGTTGGGATTAATATCCCGTTCCAGAAACATCTTCACTACTTCCTCACTTCCATACTCTACAGCGTAGGAAAGTGGTGTTCTCCCTCCGTTGTCTTGTGATTCGGGGTTTACCTCATCCAATTCCAAAAGCATCTTCACCACTTCCTCCCTTCCAGAACAAGCAGCGTAGGAAAGTGGTGTTCTCCCTTCGTTGTCTTGTGATTCGGGATTGACCTCATTCCGTTCCAGAAGCATCTTCACTACTCCCTCACTTCCACCCTCAGCACCGTAGGATAGTGGTGTCCCCCCTTCGTTGGCTTGTGATCCGGAATTAACCTCATCCCGTTCCAGAAGCATCTTCACTATTCCCTCACTTCCACCCTCGGCAGCGTAGGATAGTGGTGTTCTCCCTTCGTCGTCTTGTGTGTCGGGATTGCCTCATCCCGTTCCAGAAGCATCTTCACAACTTCCTTCTTTCCGTAACGAGCAGCGTATGATAGTGGTGTTCTCCCTTCGTTGTCTTGTGACTCAGGATTGACCACATTCTGTTCGAGAAGCCTCTTTACTACTTCGCTATGCCCCCTCTCGGCAGCCCAGGACAGCGCTGTTCGTGCGTATTTTGCATCTTTGGTGTTCGGGTTGACATTCTTGCGTCTCAACAGTATCTTTATGATCCCTTCATGCCCCTTGCTCGCGGCCCACATGAGGGGTGTGCGGCCACAGCAATCCCTTCCTTCTACATCCAAATCTTTCTCCTCCGATAAACAGTTCAAGATCTCATCCATTCCAAAATACGCCACGCAGTGAATTCCCATGAATTCCTTTGGTCTCTTGCATTATATGAAGTACCTCGAGTCAGAATCTGACATCAGGAGAAGCTTAGCCGAGATATGGCGGTCGAATCGATGGAAAAGGTGTAGGGCAAGTGATTTTACGCTATCGGTAGTTCCGTGGCGTGCATAAACACCCCAATAACAGGAGGCGTGGTCTAGGAAGGGTGCCATGGAGGGTGCATAGTCCAAAGTAGTAGGGAGTTTATTTACGCAATCAAAGTTGAGATACGTGAGGCACACCTCCGCCATTTTTGCATACGAGTTGTGAAATGTTGCGGAATAACAGTCGAAATATTCCTGGAGGGTGAAGTGTACCAAGCGCAGTGTTGATTCCTCTTGATCCGCCGTAACAAGCCCAAGGCAAGAGGCCAGCAAGGTCTGCTTGGGAGGGATGTTATCACGCGTAACGTCGGCAGTTTTCAATTCCACCTCGAGAGCAACACATAGCTCATCAACCTTCATTGGCCTCTCTGAATGCGAAATCCACATTAATGCGGTCTTCCCGAGTTTCGCTTTGCCCGTGCTTTGATTCTCTATTTTCTCCAGCGTGGAGCGATAGGCGTCGTCTAAATTAAAGCCGTTGGTGACTCTTCTGAGCTGCTCTTGTCGATGGTAGAGTGTTGTCTCCTCTAATATCGTCGCGATCCTTAAAGAAACAAGCAGAAATCTATGCAAGATTATTAGACATCACTCAACACTTGTAACAATCTTTTCCGATTACTTACACCTCCAAAATAGTTTCTGTGACAATGTTCATGATACCAGCCCTAAGCTCAGAGCTCATTGCGTCAGGCTCTGGGTCATCATCCAGCATCATCTCCAGATATCTGATTATGTCTTCCCTCTTTGGCACGAAATCGAGAAATCGTGGATCACCGGGAAAGGGTTTCTTGATATCGGTCTGCACATGGGGCTGGCCTGTAACGAATAATCGTATACCATGACACTGCTGTGAAAGAGCATACAGTGAGCCGAGAAGTTTCGGGAGATGCTTACAGTGTTCCCAAGCGTCCAGTCCGTCCGTCTTTTGCCTAGGACGGGACGGACGCCGGTTTCTGGGACTCTGCCCTGGACGGACGCCCGTCCTGTAGTCCGTCCTAACCTTCGCCCGGGACGGACGCCCGGGCCCTATAGGTGTCTCACATGCCTGATCTATTTTGGGTACAGTAAGTCTGTATGAAAATATTGTATTAAATGCGTCCCTGCTACAAGATAACCACTTACACTGTGGGACGACCATCCATTATTCTGTAGTTTATGAAATACCTATAGGGCCCTACAGATGACGCCCGAAGCCTGCAGATGACGGCCGGGCCCTGCAGATGACGGCCGGGCCCTGCGAATGACGGCCGGGCCCTGCGAATGACGGCCGGGCCCTGTGAATAACGGCCGGAAGATGCCATTTGCCATAAGACTGCAGGGCCCGGGCGTCAACCCGCAGGACGGCCGTCTTTACGAAAGACGGACGCCATGCCCTGCCGTCCTTACCCACCCCGCCTGGGACGCCCGGGACTACCAGCCCGCCAGGGCCCTGTAGGGCGCCCGGGACGGTTGGGAACACTGGATGCTTAGCCAGACACTCATTCACCGCGTCGATGCAGATATATGCCCGGTCGAGCCGAGCCAACGATGTCTTGAGAAACTTCACAAGCTCTGGGATCAGGGGACCTCGACCGCCAACCTGCCCCTTTGCCTTCTCAAAAGCCTCGTCGATCTCACTGGGAATTGATCCCAGAGCCCGTACAATTTGCTTGACCAGGGCACCCAGAATGTTCTCGGGAGTCTGCTCTTTCTGGGTATGGAAGTCACTGTAGATACAAGCGACGGCGACATTCTTCCCAACAGCCTGGTCGCATAAGCTGTCTATTACCAGAGAGCTAATGCCGTTCACTATCGGTCATTACTCATTCTTTGCAAGGTAACCTATATTGGTGATAATTTATGTTCCTACCTGAGATAGGTTTTCCCAGCACCCGGAGCCCCAGAACAAAAGAGAACAGCTCCATCATCTCCATTCTTACCATCGCGTCAGTTGAGAAATTCCTCGGTTTGTAGAAACCATTCCCCTACGCCCTCCATCCGCCGGGTCCGCACATCTTGGTGTCGCACGCGAGGTTCGAGGGATGATAGCCACTGCAAAATCTTGGGCTCTTCGTCGACATATGTGGTGTTGTAGCTGTTTGTTACGTTAAAGCTGTTTTTGTGGCCTGTACCGGTACCGGCATCGCTCGGTCGGAGGTGGACTGATGTTGTATGTTGTCTCGTATGGTTTGTTTGTTGAAGGTTGTTAAAAATCGCGGCTCGGAGGCGTGACGATAGTGTAAGTAGAATAAGTGAAGTCAAACTCAAGCTCGTTGTGGATGCTGTAGAAAGATTCCCACTTTGCTAAACAGCGTGGAGAGCGGGGTAATACTCGTATCTCTACGAGTATTGCTATTAAAGTCTAATAGGCCGCCTTGTAAGAATCGCAAATATCTTCACTCAGCCGTTCCTAATCTGGTTCATATGGCTCCAACTGTGCGACACCAGAATCGTATGGTGATTGACCATCAGATCCAGCTAAGTTAAGTGAATAAACCACCAATCTTTGTATAAATTAGGCAAAAAATGAATGCTCAGTTACAGAATTCATGCTTTTGATATCACTCGTCCCTTAGTAATACACGCCGAGCCACTAAATCACGCTCTAATGCATGTTAGAGATTTTCCAAGTCTCAGCCGTCCAAGGGATACGCACAGCCTTTCTTCATAATATAACTCTCCCCTCCTATTGGATTGAATGCCGAGACGCAGGATTAACCATCACCGCCTTCCTTGTTTCTGATATCTCTATTTCACTCAACATAAATTAACAGCCCTGGCCCATTCGCTGCTCTCGCGACTCTTTTCTCCTCACATCGTCCTGTCGCCTCGACGTAAAATACCTCTTTGTTGCATGGAAGACTCATTCCTGCGATTCCTGGGCCGGGTAAGAAATTGATTTACTTTTACGGTATCATACCGTATGTCCGGGCCCATAGAACTTAACCTGCCGTATCTAACTAAGTTAGGCCGGTTCAAAAGCTTATGTTCTTCCAACGCCAGGGAAAAATTTCAACCTCGCTAACCTAATTTTGACCCAATGGTTATCCTTGCCTAGAATGCAAGATCAGCCTTACTCGTACTTGTACAGTACTTCTAATTCCCTCCAAAAACTTCTAGAGATAAAGTCAGTAGATCTCTTTACTTTACTTTACGGGAAGACTCGATTGGCAAGCAATCAATATCTGCAGGCGCGGACTCCTCACACCATGAAGCTATTCGGAGGAGCACAAATGCATTGTTCCAAGCAGCGGCTCTGCAAGTGTCTTGGAAACAGATTTTACTCTCGGTAGCATTAGCTGAGTGCAACCCACTTCCAAAGAAACTAGCAACCGGCTAAAGGTCCTTTGGCGGGAAAACTTTACAAAATTTGTCCCTTACTCGTGCTTTTTACACCAAAAATGACATTTCTCGTCCCCTTGGAACACAACAACCAGCCTTTCCGAGTCAATTATTGCCAGAGTTTGTAAATGGGAGGTTTTACCTAATGCGGTCAACATATGGAAATTTTGGATAATTTCCCGCAGAGTTGTGAATATTTGAAGTCAACAATGTTCGGATTATGTGCCTTTTTCCACGGGCACTCGTTTAAATCCATAGTGCTTGTACAGAAATTTAGATTCGTGTCGGGTGGTATGTCGGACAGTGAGATGCTGCTGACAGTGCTGAGATCAGTGCAGTTAAGAACTGAGTAGTTTGAGTTCTCTTGCGGGCATCTGTGTTCCTGACATACATAGTCTACCACCCGACACGATTCTAGAGCTTCTCTACACCCAATTACGTAAGCAGACCAGTCCTAACTTTATTGACAAAATAGAAATCAGATCTTGAAACCTTCAGTTCTTAACTACTGGGAGATATATATCTCATAATGCATGAGAGGGCTAACATGGAAAGTGTAAAATTACAATGGCCATTTTGTTTTACCGTGTTGCTGTGGTTTTGTCTGTTGTGGATGAGCTAATATATAACCAGGTCACACCAAATTGGAGTAAAATATTTTGGCTTGATTTCGGAGAAGAACGACAAATCCATGTTGAATTTCAATCGATTAAGATCTAATTCTTGTCCACCATGGTTTGTAAACAATGTCTATCAAACAGGCCAGTAGTTTCAAACTATGGTTTGAAAGCCTAAACACGTCGCGCCAAACAATCTCAACTTGTCCACAGGATCCATAATAAAAATTCCATCTCCACGCGATAGCAAGAAATTGATGAAAAGGAAATAAACATAGAGAAATAAAGAGAAGTCACCTCCGAATGCTCCGAATGAACAAAATTAGTTGAAATAGTAAAGAAACAAGTAAAACTCCTAGGTATGCTATGCCGGCTTTACACAAACGCCCCCGCACACCTCCGTAGCAAAAAAAAGGAAAAGGAGAAACGCCCAGTATATACAGTGGTTGAGATAAGCACGAGAGAAAAAAATATACAATGTTAATAGCAGTAAAACCCTCAACCTTCATGAGCAGTATATCGTACATTCACTAAACCCAACATCTATTCCCGCAGAGTCACCAGTTTCCCGCAATGCAAATTGTGGGAAGCCGTGCGACCAGTGAGAGCTCTGACTAAATTAAGTGGTGCAGATGTTGGAATCGGAATATAAAGGGAGTGAAATAGGAGATTTAAAGGCTTGGAGGAGAGTAACAGTAATCTAGGAAGGGAGAAAATAGTCAAAAAGAAATTCCATCAGGCTACATAAAACCACGGGCGCCTATGACAACTAAAAAAGCGGGCAAGAGAGAATGATGAACGGTTATCATTTTTTGGCAAGAGACGAGAGAAAGGCTTGCGCAGAAAATTCCGGAAGCGGACCGGTGTGAGAACGGTGAGTGAATGCTCCGCCGATGCCAAATGGTGTCCTGGGGGTGGGTATGGGATTTTTTAGAGGTGGGATCCAAGTGTTGGATTTGAGATCGTGAGACAGGGTGTCGGGCGTTTGCGCAGGGACGTCCGAAGCTGGAACGGCTGGCAGGGATGAGGTTCCAATGCTGTGTTGAGAAGATCTGGTGTTGAGCACATCAGATTGAGAAGGAAGTTGAACTACCGGATTTGCCTCTTCATTGCGGTTGGGAAGACTAGGACCCGGAGCATTGCGAACTTGTGCAACAGTCTGGGTAGCTAAATGGGCCTGGAGTAGCTCCACTATTGCCACATGTTCACCTTGAGAAGCCCAGAAAAGTGGGGTCATGGCACGATTGTCTGGTAAAGCGGGATTAACCGTGTCGAGTTCCAGAAGTATCTTCACAACTTCCTCCTTTCCATCCTCGGCAGCGTAGGAAAGTGGTGTTCTCCCTTCGTTGTCTTGTGATTCGGGATTGACCTCATCCCGTTCCAGAAGTATCTTCACTACTCCCTCCATTCCTTCCACGGCAGCGTAGCAAAGTGGTGTTCTCCCTTCGATGTCTCGTGATTCGGGATTGACCTCATCCCGCTCCAGAAGCATCTTCACTACTCCCTCCGTTCCCCACTGAGCAGCGCGGGAAAGCAGTGTTCTCCCTTCGTTGTCTTGTGATTCGGGATTGACCTCATCCCGTTCCAGAAGCATCTTTACTACTCCCTCGCTTCCATTCTCGGCAGCATAGGAAAGTGGTGTTCTCCCTTTGTTGTCTTGTGACTGAGGATTGACCTCATTCCGTTCTAGAAGCATCTTCACTACTCCCTCACTTCTAGCAGCGCGGGAAAGTGGTGTTCTCCCTTCGTTGTCTCGTGATTCGGGATTGACCTCATCCCGTTCCAGAAGCATCTTTACTACTCCCTCAATTCCACCCTTGGCACCGTAGGAAAGTGGTGTTCTCCCTTCGTTGTCTTGTGATTCGGGATTGACCTCATCCCGTTCCAGAAGCATCTTCACTACTCTGCTATGCCCCCTCCCGGCAGCCCAGGAGAGCAATGTCCGGCCGTATTTTGCGTCTTTGGTGTCTGGGTTGGTATTCTTGCGTTCTAACAGTATCCTTAGAATCCCTCCATGCCCCTGGTTCGCAGCCCAGAGGAGGGGTGTGCGGCCACAGCAATCGAATCCTTCTACGTCCAAATCTTTCTTCTCTAATAAACAGTTCAAGATCTCATCCATTCCAAAATAGGCCACGCAGTGAATTCCCGTGAATCCCTTTGGTGCCTTCTGAGATATCAGATACCACGCGTTAGTATCTGAAAACAGGAGAAGCTTGGCCGAGATATGTCTGTCAATTCGATGGAAAAGCTGTAGGGCAAGTGATTTTACGCTATCGGTAGTTTCGTGACGTGCATAGACTCCCCAATAACAGGAGGCGTGTTGTAGGAAGGGTGTTGTGGAGGGTGCATAGCGAAGAGCAGTGGGGAGCTTATTCACGCAATCAAAGTTGAGATACGTGAGGCACACCTCCGCCATTTTTGCATACGGGTTGTGAAATGTTTCAGAATGACAGTCGAAATATTCCTGGAGGGTGAAGTGTACCAAGCGTACTGTGGATTCCTCTTGATCCACCGTAACAAGCCCAAGGCAAGAGGCCAGTAAGGTCTGCGAAGAAGGGATGTTATCACGCGTAACGTCGGCAGTTTTCAATTCCACTCCGAGGGCATCGCATAGCTCATCCACCTTCATTGGTTCCTCCGAATGCGAAATCCACATTAATGCGGCCTTCCCGAGTTTTGCTTTGCCCGCAGTTTGATTCTCTATTCTTTCCAGCGTGGCACGATAGGCGCCGTCTAAACTAAAGCCATCGGTGACTCTTTTGAGCTGCTGTTGTCGCTTGTAGAGTGTTGTCTCCTCTAATATTGTCGCGATCCTTAAAGAAACAAGCAGAAATCTATGCAAGATTATTAGATATGACTCAACACTTGTAACAATCTTTTCCGATTACTTACACCCCCGAAATGGTTTCTGAGGCAATCTTCATGATACCAGCCCTGAGCTCGGGGCTCATTGCGTTAAGCTCTGGGTCATCATCCAGCATCATCTCCAGATATCCGATTATGTCTTCCCTCTTTGGCACGAAATTGAAAAACCGTGGATCACCGGGAAAGTGTTTCTTGATATCGGTCTGCACATGGGGCCGGCCAGTAATGAATAATCGTATGCCATGACACTGCTGTGAAAGAGCATACAGTGAGCCGAGAAGTTTCGGGAGATGCTTAGCCAGGCACTCATCCACCGCGTCGATACAGATATAGGCCCGGTCGAGTCGAGCCAGCGATGTTTTGAGAAACTTTACAAGCTCTGGGATCAGGGGACCTCGACCGCCAACCTGCCCCTTTGCGTTCTGAAATGCCTCGTTGATCTCACTGGGAATTGATCCCAGAGCCCGAACAATTTGTTTGACCAGGGCGCCCAGCATGTTTTCGGGGGTCTGCTCTTTCTGGGTCTGGAAGTCGCTGTAGATACAAGCGACGGCGACATTCTTCCCAACTACCTGGTCGCATAACCTGTCTATTACCAGAGAGCTAATGCCGTTCACTATTAGTGATTACTCATTCTTTGCAAGGTAACCTATATCGGTGATAAATTTATGCTCTTACCTGAGATGGGTTTTCCCGGCACCCGGAGCCCCAGAACAAAAGAGAACAGCTGCATCGTCTCCATCCTTGCCATCACGCCAGTTGAGAAATTCCTCGGTTTGTAGAAACCATTCCCCTACGCCATCCATCCGCCGAGTCCGCACATCTTGGTGTCGCACGCGAGGTTCGAGGGATGATAGCCACTGCAAAATCTTGGGCTCTTCGTCCACATATGTAGTGTTGTAGCTGTTTGTCACGTTAAAGCTGTTTTTGTGGCCTGTGCCGGTACCGCTATCGCTCGGTCGGAGGTGAGCTGATGTTGTCATGTTGTTTCGTATGGTTTGTCGGTTGAAGGTTGTTAAAAATCGCGGCTCGGCGGCGTGATGATAATCTGAATAGAATAAGTGATATCAAACTCAAGCCCGTGGTGGATGCTGTGGAAAGATTCCCACTTTGCCGGAAAGCGTGGAGAGCGGGGCATTACTCGTATCTCTACCCCTATTGCTGCTAAAGTCTGATAAGCCGCTTTGCAAGAATTGCAAATATCTTCACTCAGCCGTTCCTAATGTGGTTCCTATAGCTGCAACAGTGCGACACACCAGAATCGCATGCTGGTTCATCATAATATAACTTTCTCCTCCTACTGGATTGAATGCCGAGACGCAGGATTACGGTAACCATCACTGCCTTCCTTGTTGCTGATATCTTTATTTTACTCAACATAAATCAACAGCCCTGACTAATTCACTACTCTCGCGACTCTCTTGTCCTCACGCCGCCCAGTCGCCTCGACGTAAAATAACCCCTTGTTGCAAGGAAGACTCATTCTTGCGATTCGTGGGCCGGGTAAGAAATTGATTTACTTTTACGGTATCATACCATATGTCTGGGCCCATAGAGCTTAACCTATCTAAGCTCGGCCAGTTCAAAAGCTTATTCCTCGAATGCCAGGGGAAAAAAAACTCAGCCTCGCTAACCTAATTTCGACCCCGTTTGTTGTCCTTGCCTAGAATTCAATATCAGCCTTACTTGCACTTCTAACTCCCTCCCGAATCTCCCACAGGCAAAAGTCAGTAGCTCTCTTTACTTTACGGGAAGACTCGATTAGCAAGCAATCAATATTTGCCGGCGCGGGCTCCTCACACTATCAACCTCTCCGGATAGGAGCAAATGCATTGTTCCAAGTAGCGGCTCTACAAGTGTCTTGGAAACAGATTTTGCTCTCGGTAGCATTAACCAAGAGCAACAACCCCCCCCCCAAAGAAAACCAGCAAATGGCAAAGGGCCCTTTGGCGCTACAACTTTACAAAATTTGTCACTCCTGCTTTTTACACCAAAAATGACATTTCTCGTTCCCTTAGAACACAACAACCAACCTTTCCGACTCAATTATTGCCAGAGCTTGTAAATGGGAGGTTTTACCTAATGCGATCAATATATGGAAATTTTGGATAATTCCCCGCTGATTTGCATTGTGTGTGAATATTTGAAGTCGACAATGTTCGGATTATGTGCCTTTTTCCACGGGCACTCGTTTAAATCCATAGTGCTTGTACAGAAATTTAGATTCGTGTCGGGTGGTATGTCGGACAGTGAGATACTGCTGACAGTGCTGAGACCAGGGCAGTTAAGAACTGAGTAGTTTGAGTTCTCTTGCGGGTATCTGTGTTCTCGACATACCTGCCGAAGCGACATAGTGGATATACCACAACACGATTCTAGAGCTTCTCTACATCCAATTACGTAAGCAGGCCAGTCCTAACTTTATTGATAAAATAGAAATCGGATCTTGAAACTTTCGGTTCTTAACCACTTGGAGATATATATCTCGTAATGCATGAGAAGGTTAACATGGAAAGTGTAAAATTACAATGGCCATTTTGTTTTACCGTTTTGCTGTGGTTTTGTTCTGTTGTGGATGAGCTAATTTATGTCCGAGAACTACACAAACCATGGTTCTGCAACAATGGGTGGAAGTTTTGTGCGCACCATAGTATATAACCAGGTCACACCAAATTGGAGTAAAATATTTTGGCTTGATTTCGGAGAAAAACGACAAATCCATGTTGAATTTCAATCGATTAAGATCTAATTCTTGTCCACCATGGTTTGTAAACAATGTCTATCAAACAGGCCAGTAGTTTCAAACTATGGTTTGAAAGCCTAAACACGTGGCGCCAAACAATCTCAACTTGTCCACAGGATCCATAATAAAAATTCCATCTCCACGAGATAGCAAGAAATTGATGAAAAGGAAATAAACATAGAAAAATAAAGAGAAGTCACCTCCGAATGCTCCGAATGAACAAAATTAGTTGAAATAGTAAAGAAACAAGTAAAACTCCTAGGTATGCTATGCCGGCTTTACACAAACGCCCCCGCACACCTCCGTAGCAAAAAAAAAAAGGAAAAGGTAGAAACGCCCAATATATATACAGTGGTTGAGATAAGCACGAGAGAAAAAAATATACAATGTTAATAGCAGTAAAACCCTCAACCTTCATGAGCAGTATATCGTACATTCACTCAACCGAACATCTATTCCCGCAGAGTCACCAGTTTCCTGCTATGCAAGTTGTGGGAAGCCGTGCGGCCAGTGAGAGCTCTGACTAAATTAAGCGGCGCAGATGTTGGAATCGGAATACAAAGGGAGTGAAATAGGAGATTTAAAGGCTTGGAGGAGAGTAACAGTAATCTAGGAAGGGAGAAAATAGTTAAAAAGAAAT
>ML120396.1:137791-151441 GCA_003788595.2 Choiromyces venosus 120613-1
CTGTTGCTCTCCCTCTTGTGGTGATAGGATGCGACGGGTCACACCTTCCCTCCCTCATCACTTCTACGAAGACCTTGCCCTACTCCAGTTAGGGCTTAGTTTGTGATTCGGGATTGACCTCATCCCGTTCCAGAAGCATCTTCACTACTCTGCTATGCCCCCTCTCGGCAGCCCAGGACAGCATTGTCCGGCCGTATTTTGCGTCTTTGGTGTTTGGGTTGGCATTCTTGCGTCCCAACAGTATCTTTATAATCCCTTCATGCCCATTGCTCGCGGCCCAGATGAGTGGTGTACGGCCACAGAAATCGATTCCTCCTACATACAAATCTTTCTCCTCTAATAAATAGTTCAAGATCGCATCCATTCCAAAATACGCCACGCAGTGAATTCCCATGAATCCCTTTGGCTCCTTCTCTTCGCCGAAGGCCCATATTTCCCACTTGTCAGAATCTGAATACAGGAGAAGCTTGGCCGAGATATGGCTGCCAAATCGGTGGAAAAGCTGTAGGGCAAGTGATTTTACGCTATCGGTAGTTTCGTGACGTGCATAGACTCCCCAATAACAGGAGGCGTGCTTTAGGAAGGGTGTTGTGGAGGGTGCATAGTTCAAAGTAGCAGGGAGTTTATTTACGCAATCAAAGTTGAGATACGTGAGGCAAACCTCCGCCATTTTTGCATACGGGTTGTGAAATGTTTCAGAATGACTGTCAAAATATTCCTGGAGGGTGAAGTGTACCAAGCGCACCGTTGATTCCTCTTGATCCACAGTAATAAGCCCAAGGCAAGAGGCCAGTAAGGTCTGCGCGGAAGGGATGTTATCATGCGTAACGTCGGCAGTTTTCAACTCCACTCCGAGAGCATCGCATAGCTCATCCGCCTTCATTGTCCTCTCTGAATGCGAAATCCACATTAATGCGGCCTTCCCGAGTTTTGCTTTGCCCGCAGTTTGATTCTCCATTCTTTCCAAAGTTGCACGATAGGCGTCGTCTAAACTAAAGCCATCGGTGACTCTTTTGAGCTGCTCTTGTCGCTTGTAGAGTGTTGTCTCCTCTAATATTGTCGCGATCCTTAAAGAAACAAGTAGAAATCTATGCAAGATTATTAGACATCATTCAACACTTGTAACAATCCTTTCCGATTACTTACACCTCCGAAATGGTTTCTGAGGCAATCTTCATGATACCAGCCCTGAGCTCGGGGCTCATTGCGTCAAGCTCTGGGTCATCATCCAGCATCATCTCCAGATATCTGATTATGTCTTCCCTCTTTGGCACGAAATTGAAAAACCGCGGATCACCGGGAAAGTATTTCTTGATATCGGTCTGCACATGGGGCCGGCCAGTAATGAATAACCGTATGCCATGACACTGCTGTGAAAGAGCATACAGTGAGCCGAGAAGTTTCGGGAGATGCTTGGCCAGGCACTCATCCACCGCGTCGATACAGATATAGGCCCGGTCGAGTCGAGCCAACGATGTTTTGAGAAACTTCACAAGCTCTGGGATCAGGGGACCTCGACCGCCAACCTGCCCCTTTGCGTTCTGAAATGCCTCGTTGATCTCACTGGGAATTGATCCCAGAGCCCGAACAATTTGCTTGACCAGGGCGCCGAGCATGTTCTCGGGGGTCTGCTCTTTCTGGGTTTGGAAGTCGCTGTAGATACAAGCGACGGCGACATTCTTCCCAACAGCCTGGTTGCATAAACTGTCTATCACCACAGAGCTAATGCCGTTCACTATCAGTCATTACTCATTCTTTGCAAGGTAACCTATATCGGTGATAAATTTATGCTCCTACCTGAGATAGGTTTTCCCGGCACCCGGAGCCCCAGAACAAAAGAGAACAGCTGCATCGTCTCCATCCTTGCCATCGCGCCAGTTGAGAAATTCCTCGGTTTGTAGAAACCATTCCCCTACGCCCTCCATCCGTCGCGTCCGCACATCTTGGTGTCGCACGCGAGGTTCGAGGGGTGATAGCCACTGCAAAATCTTGGGCTCTTCGTCGACATATGTGGTGTTGTAGCTGTTTGTTACGTTAAAGCTGTTTTTGTGGCCTGTACCGGTACCGGTATCGCTGGGTCGGAGGTGAGCTGATGATGTCATGTTGTTTGGTTTGTTTATTAAAGGTTATTAAAAATCGCGGCTCGGAGGCGTGATGATAGTGTGAGTAGAATCAGTGAAGTCGAACTCAAGCTCATGGTGGATGCTGTGGAAAGACTTCCTCTTTGCTGAACAGCGTGGAGAGCGGGGTAATACTTGTATCTCTATGAGTATTTCTACTAAAGTCTGATAGGCCGCCTTGCAAGAATTGCAAATATCTTCACTCAGCCGCTCCTAATGTGGTTCATATGGCAGGAACAGTGCGACACATCACATAATTTGCCTCCCTCTCAAGCCTCGCCTTCTTAGCTAGATTTAGTGGGTTAGGGTTACTGTCACAGTACCCGAGTACAGTACAACGAGAAACAGAAAACGTGAAATCCACTATCACTTACTATCACTCACATCACCTACGGATTTACACAGCATTATTCGGAGAACAGAGTTTCCCTTCAATCCTGGTGCAAAATATTTCTCATCCGTGCATTTCTGTCGCCCATCCATAACGTTCTCGGACAGTCCTGGTTACTGTACTGGTCTTATATCGCATGGCGCTTCACCACCGAATACCGCCAAGTTAAGCGAATAAACCCCCAAACTTTGCGTTATAAACACACCCTTTCTGCAGAAGATAACACTCCGCTCCTACTGCATTGCACGCCGCCCAAGCAGAATTATCCATCACCGCCCTCACCCCTGCAGATATCCCAATCCCACTCAATCTAAATCGAAAGCACCGATTCATTCATACTCGCTACTTTCATATCCCATCCCGCGCCAATACACTCGACACAACAATCAAACAACCGCTCAACTATTTTGTAGGAAAGATTGATTCGCGCGGTTAGTGAACCGGGTAAGAAGTTCACTTAAAATACAGGTATATGCACGCGCCCACAAAAGTATCATGGAGCTTATCTTGTATATTCCGAAGCTATTCGGACGATCATACCATTATTCAAGTAGCGGCTCTCTATGTCTCGGAAACACATTTTTCTCTGGGTACGGCAGCCGTAGCCCAGTGCAAAAGTTTTGATCGACATCTTGACAATGCCTTACCGGTATGGTAGCAAGACTATACAAACCCCCAACACTCCCAATAGTACTCCAAAAAGAACCAACCTTCCAATCTTAATATCACTACCTAACCCCTTTATATAAAAAAAATAATTCCTACAATACACTGAGTTAAAGACATAGGTAAGTTAGTAAAAATAAGCTGCTCTATTCATTGAGCAGAAACCACTCTATCGCACCCGATTTGTTATCACAGAAAATCACTCGAGTGTTTCCCGCCTGGCCCGCGGAACGTTCATATGTTGCATTCTTCATCGTTTCATAGGCTATGTTATGGATATCTCAGGTCAGGTCCTTTCTAGCACTTTTAGTTTTTGGCCTTGTTAATACTGAATCTTCTTTGATCTCTGTTTGCCAGCATGTGGATATATATCCGGGGTATCGTTATCCGTCCGTTTATTCATTATTTTTGTATCGGATAAGTTTTCTATCGAAGGCCTTGCGGAAGTATTCACTATTACAATTATCCGGCGCAATGCTACACTGTCGGATCATAGCACTCTCCTGATGTCCGATGATGTTGTACTGCACACACATCCGGTTTGAAAGAAACATAGTAAATCACAATTTTCCTGTTATCCACTCTTCAAATACAATACTGTAACAACCTTGGAGGGGACAAAAACGGAAAACCCGGGGCGTCCTCTTGGCACCTGCCGGTACTTATATTTCGAGAAAGCCGATGAATCATTACTGGTTGGATATCCGAAAGATATGTGTCAAAACTAACATGCCCAGAATCCAGGCTATCAAATAACTTTCTCCATTACAGTTTGTCGAATCAACGATCTCTGGCTCGGGAACGCCTGCTCCAATGCCAAGTTCAAGTTGATTAGTCATCCTTACCTGGACTTGGAATTCGAGCAGACAAAGTAACACAAGTCATGAGACTTTCCCATGGAACCATTTGAGTGGGTAGTGGGAGTGTGCAGTGCCGCTATTTGAGTACAGTACTAAGGGAAAAATTATTAAATGTAGCGGTTAGTTCCTCAGTAGAAAAAAAGGAAATAATCCTTTGATTTTTGATCTTGGATTTTAAAACGAGGCATTCAGCCCTAGAGTCGAAAATGTGTTCTTCGAGCACCAACCTTCATTGGCTTTTTCCAGCCCTGGGGCCGAATGACTCTCCGGATGGACGCTTTTTATCTACCGGAAAGTGGTGAGGAGATAATTCTGCCTCGATTTACCCTTTATTTCTAGACAGATGGAGGAAGGTTCAAGTTTTTTATCTTTCATTGACCACTGATTTAAGACAGATAGCCTAATCTCAGACTCAGGTAGAAATCACCGTGCCGGTATCCTGCTTTGAAATCCCGGTACCGAGTTGCGACCGCACAACAGAATCTGGTGATGTTTATTTTTATTTCTATTTCTAACTCGAAAATACTACAAATCTACAACTAGCTGAGCGTGAGGTCCGTGAAAGGAAAGCATGGCATCATAATAATTATATCATTCTCCTGAGAAATTACTTTTTTCATCAAGTTGCAGACAAAAATCCCTCCATTATGCATGTCGCATGTACCCAGGTGTACAAGTACTTCGGCGAGCACGCCACAACAAGACATCAACAAGGCCAATCACTCAATCCCAAGTCAAGTACAGTAAAGTACGGAATCACCCCGCACAAAGCTCGCTTGATCCCACCTGCACTCATACGAGAAAAACACGTTCTAACATCACGGATACTCCCCCATGAATATTTTCCCCCCGGTCAATTCCAGTAGAAACCTAAGAATGGAAAGAACACTCCCCGAAGCCAAGGAAGCAGGCACCAGCAATTCTTAAACCTCAACCATTGCGAAAAGAAAAACTCACGTGCAAAACTCGAACCATAATAAGCCAGCATACCTCCCCACCCCCACCAAATCCGCACTTTTCCTATATGATCTTGAAATCCGCTAGCAGACTTGCCATTCCATCAATGAAACTGGTGACCTCCGGGAAATCCCGAAGCCTCACACATCGGTATCCAGCCAGCGGAAAGTTAGAAAGCGGTTGTAAGACACATGACTTGAGCCTCCCCCAGAACATTCCGCCACAAGCTCAGGAGCAGAGATTCCGAAGGCGAGTGATGTCTTATGACGAGGGTGTGACATAGGTCATAGATATCGTGCCCCGGGGAAAGTTTATCCACATAGGATACCTGAGGATCAGTAGACAGTGCTTGTGAATAGTTGAGTTTTGATAAGTCCCCATAACAATGTGAGAGCAATCAGCTGCAAGTGTATGTAACTGCCATAACAACCTTCATACATACAGGTAGGCATAAGGGAGTTGATACTCGAAAAAGAGAGCCGCTTTTAACTGTGGGTTATAAGCTGCTGGCGCTATGTCAGCATTCGACACAGGGCGGCTCGAGTGGAGCTTAGGCACCATTCATAGATAGTCACTCGTTTTGGATTGTAAATACTGTGTTGAGAAGTGGTCGTTGAGAAGTGGTTTTCTGAGTTGAGGTATGGAGAGATGACTTGTACTTCCTACTCACTATTGCGGATGTGGGGAGTGTACGTAGAGGTGGGTACTCCACAGCATAGCTTACATCATCATGATAGGGTATATATATACTGGTTTTATTTTCTCTTAGCTAGTTACATAACTTAATCAAGAACTTTGCACTGCACCACAAAATGTCCAATTTGTAACAGGTTATGAGCCCAGAGAACTATTTTAATTCTGTTACAAAATAAGAAAATACTCCTTAGTCTAGAACTTCTTATTTCTTTAGAAAGTGTTGACTACCCCAAACCTCCTGAATTTTCTGTTTATTCCCTAAGGCATAGCAAACAAACCTACATAATGACCTCTGCCTTAAGTACCTTTGGTAACCTTGAGAAAGGAATTTATTGGTGTAAGTATGGTGAAACAGCTAAGCTCAACCATTGCAACTATAGCCAATGGCATTGAGACATTGAATTCTTCCTATAGGCTGAACAAGCCTTGTCAATCATTCTGGGTGATGAAGTCTGCCCACAAGGGCCAAATGCAAATACGACTGACTATAATAAGCAAGCTGGCATTGGTGCAGCAATTATTCATGCCTCCTGTGAATCTTTGGTAAAAGCCTATCTCCATAGCTTGAGAGACCTGCAAGCTATGTGGGAGGAATTGAAAGCCAAACTCAATATGGCAAACTCTCATGTGGGAAGAACCTCAATTCTACAGAAGTTCAACCAGTTATGCCCTACTCCTGATTCCTCTGTTGCTGACTATATTACTCGTCTATTGGAGTTCAGCAAGGAACTCAGCAGAACCGAGCAGGTGATTCCAAAAGAAACCTTTATCAGTCATCCCTTGACAACTCTACCAAAAAGCCTTCAACTCAATGGTCAATATCATTACCCAGTACCCTAAAGAAGAACAGACCGCTGACTGCGTAATCTCTACTCTGATTGAATTGGAAGCCTCAAACCACACTCGGAGAACTGAAACTGAGCCAACAAAGACCAATACACCTACTACTACATTAGAAACCTATTCCAACAAGGGATTCCAGGAAAGAGGTAGCTTTACCTTGAGAAATTCCTTCAACCGCTGCCATCGACAAAATTGATCACTCAACTGCACCTCTTCATATAATCATTGTGGAGGTTGTGTGTCTGATTCTACCTGTTAATATTGCCTCCACCTAGGGCATAGACAGGATGACTGTGATCTTCGCAAGTGAGTGGAGGAGGCTAAAAGAGAGAGGAGGTATGAGATCTCAGAGGAGTGAAAGAAGTGAGAGAGATGAAGTGGGAGCAGCATTTGCCTCTGTAAAGGTACTGGTGGACTTTGTGGTAAAGAGAAGTAGCAGGAATAACTCCAACAAAAAGAACTAGATCGTCAACTGTGGAGCAAGTTACCACCTTTACTGTAACTGCTTAGCCTTCTACTCTCTCAAGCGACTCCCCAAACTGACAGTGATACATCTAGGTGACAGCTCCCTAGTGTTTGCCACTGGCTCTGGGCAAATTGGAATTGCCCTGTCAAAATCCAGCATAATGATTCATGCCCTTTATGTCCCAGATTTAATCTATAATTTATTGTTGGTCAGTTGCCTTTTGACTGAGAACTATATAAGCTTTTGAGATGAGACTTGCTTTATTCAATGTAAGGGCTCAGACTATGAGGAGCTTGCTTCCTTGCAAGATAGACTATACCACATCATGGTGGGAGAAGATAACACCTACTTCAAGATGTCACTACTGGCCACTGCGCTTGCCACCTCTTTGCCCAGCTTTACCCTCTGGCATCAGCACTTGGCTCACTTGAGCAACAAGTATCTTTCTGCTCTCATTCCTCAAGAAGCATACCAGAGAGATGACGAAGGCCGGGAAAACCCCTGTCAAGTATGCATCAAGGCAAAGCATACTCAGAAGTTTGAGAGAAAGCTACAACCAGGAGCCACAAAGCTATTCGAACTCTTGCACTCAGATCTGTGTGGCCCAATTAATCCTCCCTCGAAGTCTGGCTTCTGGTACTTTATTCTCTACATTGATGACTTTACTTGAGTAACTTGGGTATACTTCCTATGGATGAAAACCTCTGCTGAGGTTGTTTTGGTCTTCCAGAATCTACAGACAAGGGTTGAAAAGGAGTATCCTAGTTGGTCGATTATGTATTTCCAGTGCGACAATGGTCAAGGAGAGTATGATAACTCTCTATTTCGTGTGATTCTCCAGGTGGGGGGCATATCCTTTGAGCCAAGCCCCCCTTACATGCAGTCAAAGAATGGAGTCTCTGAATGCGTGATAAGAACGATTGTCACCAAGGCTCACATGATGGTAATTGACTTTAAATTAAATGATGATTTTTGGGCTGAGGCAGTTAATACTGCAGTTTACCTTCATGCCTATATGCCATCACACTCGATTGATGGAGCAACTCTCTATAAGAGGTTGAGAGACAAGAAGCTGCAGCTGGGACACTTGAGAAGATTTGGATGTGCTGCATATAAATTTATCCTGAAAGAATTAAGAAAGGGCAAATTTTCAGAGTGGTCGAAAGTGTGTATCATCCTGGGCTATGTGCATGATACTGGGAAGATTTGGAGGTTGTGAGATCTACAGAACAGTTGTGTAATTGAGGCCTCAGATATTTTGTTTGATGAACTTCGAGTCTTAGGAACTCGTGATGAGAATGGAGGAGAGGTTGAGATTCTAGACTCTTGCATCTCTGAGGAGATGCCACCAGAGGAGGACTTAGATGTGTTGTGCCTACTTGGAGTACTGCCAAGTACACAGGCAGTGCCAGCTGTGGAAGAGGTTGCTGGTCTCGTAGAGCAGACAGTGCCAACTCCCCCATATGTATGGGTGGAGAACTCTGGGTTTAAAGGGACCTACAAGTGTGCTAATCCTGATCTTGAAATTGAGCTTGATCAGTCAATGCCCTGCATGGTGACGACCACTGACAGGGGTGAGGAAGCATCTCCTGCTGGGAGTCTAAGGGTTGGAGAACACTCAGAAGTTCTTAAGATTGTGAATTTGCACAGATCTCAAAGGGTTGCGGTAAAGGGGCACCCCAGTACTCATTCTGCTGTTTATGCAATGATGGGGGATAAGACAGCTGACGACACTGAAGAGACCCTGACTAGCTACTGGGATTCTCTGAGGTTGGGGCACTGTCAGGAATGGAAGACTACTATGCTTGAGGAGTTCAAGTCTTTGAAAGATAATGAGACATGGTAAGTTATCAAGATGTCTAATGTTGGGCATGAAACATGCCCTATTGGTTGTAAATAGGTGTTTAGATGGAAGAGAAATCCTGATGGATCAGTACACTTTAAGGCGCATCTCATGATTAAAGGCTACAAGCAGCAGATATTTGGTGAGACATTTGCCTCTGTTGCATGACAAATGAGTATCAGACTGGTCCTCACCTTGGCCACACTCAATAGGTGGGAGATTCATCACCTCTATGTCTGTATGGCTTTTCTCAATCCTCACCTGGAGGATACTGTTTATATGAAAATGCCGGAGGTTATTGAGTGGCTTTGGTCAAACCTGGACTCAGATCTCTAGGACTCTGTCCTAAGACTCAACAAAGCACTATATAGCTTAAAGGAGGTACCTTGTCAATAGTATCAGCATATTGACAGCTTTCATAGAACCATTGGCCTTAGAAAGTCTGACAACAATCCAAATCTCTACTTTACAAAGAATCGAGGCCTACTCTTAATTCTCTATGTTGACGACATCTCACTTCTGTCAAAGTCCTTGGACCTGATTACAGAAGTTAAAGCTAAGCTTGCCAGAAAATACAAGATGAATGATCTTGGCCAGGCAAGACAGCTCCTCAGATTGGAGATTGCCACTGGCCATAACTATCTTTTTCTTCACCAGTGGCACTATATCCAAACATTATGGAATTGATTTGGAATGGCGGATTGCAATAGTGTTTTCACTCCACTTGAAGTCAAATGCCTTATTCCTACAATACCAGAATGCGATAAAGGAGATCAAGTGGAATATCAGTCTATCCTAGGCTCATTGATGTATCTTGTGACTGGCTCAAGGCCAGACATATCTTATGCTGTAAGCATGCTCAGTAAGTTTAGTATCAACTCCAGTGCCATCCACTTAGCCACTGTGAAAAGACTACTATGCTATATCAAGGGCACAATACATTTAGGACTCTTCTACTGCATTGACTCCACCCAAGAAATCAATGGATTCTGAGATTTGGACTTTGCCGTGGACTCACAAGATTCCAAGTCAACTTCTGGCTATGTCTTTACCTTGGCCAGAGCTTCCATTTCCTGGAGGTCGAAGAAACAAAGTCTGGTAGCTCTCTCATTGACAGAGTCAGAATATATTGACTACTTGAAGGCTTCACATGAGGTCATCTGGATTAAATGACTCTATCATGAGATTATGGGTAACAAATACAGGCCTCAAAGGCTTCTTTGTGACAACAAGAGCACCCTTCAACTGGTCGAGCAACCAAGGTTCAACGAGAGGTCCAAACACATTGCAATTCAGTACCACCATGTCCAGGATTCCTTCTGGAATGACCTCATCTCTCTTGAATACCTCCAGTCCTTGGATATGACTGCAGACATTCTTACCAAGCCACTTATCGGGGATGTGTATCAGAAACATGTGAAGGCCTTAGGACTTTGTGAACCTCTAGAATAGATCTCTAAGTAAGCTTTACCTGTACATTATGTTTCCGAGTCTATTATTTCTTTCCTGTAGGCAGTACTCTTTTCCCTATCACTCACAGCATGATAGGTTTTTTAATGAGGCTGGCCAATCTCTTGTTTTCTACTTTATACTTGGGATCAGTTTCAGATAGTGAGAGGAAGGGTGGGAGTATTGAGAAGTGGTCTTTGAGAAGTGGTTTTCTGAGTTGAGGTACGGAGAGATGACTTGTATTTCCTACTCACTATTGCGGATGTGGGGAGTGTATGTAGAGGTGGGTACTCCACAGCATAGCTTACGTCATCACGATAGGGTATATATATACCGGTTTTATTTTCTCTTAGCTAGTTACACAACTTAATCAAGAACTTTCCGCTGCACCACAAAATGTCCAATTCGTAACACACTGCATGAGTAGGGTGCATGGAAGAATTGTGAAACCCGACTTAGAGGTTGGACTGAATGGCTCAAACGTGATTGTCATATTAATAATTCATGGATAATGTGTCATTGTTTTTTTCTTTTTTTTGGTATCATACATATATTGATAAACCGAAATGATATCTGACGGCCATAGTTTTGAGAGCCGTGACTGGCCATAAATTCTGACCTGCTCCCACCTTTTTTGATCACAGATATTCCGGCAACTGATCAATTCTTTGCACATAGATGCATTTTGTTGCCGGCTATCAGTGATTAATTTTAATTTCTCTTTCTTTGACGATTCATCCGCCCATCACTCGCCGGCAAAACCAAATATCCGAACTAATGAAAAACAGAAACGATCCACCAATTCCAATAACCTTTGATGTTCCGAGAGAAATATCGTACATTCCCAAGTCCAACAACTATCCCTGGAGAGTCAGCTGGTGCCTGCGGAGCAGGTTGTGAGCAGCTGTGCAGCCAATGAGAGCTCTGACTAAATACAACGGTGCAGATGTTGGAATGGGAATTTAAAATGAGTGGAACAGGAGTTTGTATGTTTCGAGGGGATGGTAAGATGAGAGCGGGAGATAGATGGGTCAGAACAAAATTCCATCAAGTTATAAAAATCCAGGCACCTATGACCACCGGAAGAGCTGGGTGGAGAGAGAATTATGAACGCTTATCATTTCTTGAAAAGAGATGAGAGAAAAGCTTGCGTAGAGAATTGCGGAAGCGGCCCCGTGTGGTTACTTCCACCTACTCGAGACACTACGGGAGCCTCACCTTAACTTTTGACGGCTGCAATGCGTACTATTGTAGGGAAGGTGCGTCTGGAATGACCGGAGAACGGAACCCGAATAATGACACCTAGTTCTCCTTAGGTGTCGTGCGAACCATGTGAAGTGGGAAGTCCTTATAAAGCTGAGAGTAAGGCTTTGTAAAGTATGGGGTATACGTTTTTACCGCCTCCAAACGGAGTGCATAGAGTTGAAACTAACGCATTTATTTGAGGGACGATGAAACTTGATACGTGGGAGGTGTTGTGGGAAGGATTTGTGCGGAGGACAATAACCCCTCAGATACGTGCAGTGCTTTGATGGCTATCGCATTTTAGTGAACGGGATGTCGAAAAGGTGGCTAAACCGTCGGTATAGAGCCGGTTCGAAGAGGACAAAAGTCTAAGACTGAACTCCAGGGAGTATATAGCCTTCCTTGGTTTCCCTAAGTACCCTTAAGTGACGCACCGCATAAAACCTTACCTACTCTAGAACTTGACAAATAATCTCCTCTTTCTAAACCTACATCTTCCTTAGCTAAAGACACCGGCATGTGGGGAGTAGACCCGGCGCTCGTTACCCGTACTTCCCTAATATTTCTATGACAACCTTGCGTTCTTACGGTTGGGTTTGTGGTTTCTGCGTTTTATGCCGGCCTGTTACGACAGGACCCGACGGCTCTCCCCCGTATCGTCTCATCACTTCTACGAAGACCTTGTCCTACTCCAGTTAGGGCTTAGTGTTCCGTTGTTACCCTCTTGTGGTGAAAGGATGCGACGATACACACCTTCCCTCCCTCATCACTTCTGCGAAGACCTTGTCCTACTCCAGTTAGGGCTTAGTGTTCTGTTGCTTCCCTCTTGTGGTGAAAGGATGCGACGAATAAAACCTTCCCTCCCTCATCACTTCTACGAAGACCTTGCCCTACTCCAGTTAGGGCTGAGTGTTCCGTTGTTACCCTATTGTGGTGAAAGGATGCGACGATACACACCTTCCCTCCCTCATCACTTCTGCGAAGACCTTGCCCTACTCCAGTTAGGGCTTAGTGTTCCGTTGTTACCCTCTTGTGGTGAAAGGATGCGACGGCCCCTACCTTTCCTCCCTCATCACTTCTGCGAAGACCTTGCCCTACTCCAGTTAGGGCTTAGTGTTCTGTTGCCTCCCTCTTGTGGTGAAAGGATGCGACGAACCTTACCTTACCTCCCTCATCACTTCTATGAAGACCTTGCCCTACTCCAGTTAGGGCTTAGTGTTCTGTTGCTTCCCTCTTGTGGTGAAAGGATGCGACGGCTCCTACCTTCCCTCCCTCATCACTTCTACGAAGACCTTGCCCTACTCCAGTTAGGGCTTAGTGTTCTGTTGCTTCCCTCTTGTGGTGATAGGATGCGACGAGTCCCACCTTCACTCCCTTATCACTTCTACGAAGACCTTGCCCTACTCCAGTTAGGGCTTAGTGTTCTGTTGCTTCCCTCTTGTGGTGAAAGGATGCGACGGCTCCTACCTTCCCTCCCTCGTCACTCCTATGAAGACCTTGCCCTACTCCAGTTAGGACTACCTGCTCCGTTGTTACCCCATTGTGGTGAAAGGATGCGACAAGTCTGATCTTTCCTCCTTCAACACTTCTACAAAGATCGTGCCCTACTCCAGTTAGGGCTAAGTGTTCTGTTGCTTCCCTCTTGTGGTGAGAGGATGCGACGACTCAAACCTACCCTCCTTCGACACTACGACGAAGAGCCCGCGTTACTCCAGTTAGGGCTAAATGGTCTGTTACTACTGTCCTGGGGTGAAAAGACCCGAAGAGTTCCACCTGTACGCCGTCATCACCTGGATAAGGTCCGTGTAAATCGATGGGTCTGGCAACGTGTTTAAACGTCACGAGGCTATGGGTCAGAAGGGTAGGCGTTGTAATTACTTCTCCGTTTAGTCCGTCAGGTCGTAAGAAGAGTTAGGCTAAATAAGTCGTGGTGGAGAAGGGTTGTTTTGTAAATTTGGAGTGGGGACAGTCGGCGAGGTGGTAACCTACAGGGACGAGTGTGCGGACTCTGGGGTAGAGTGAGAGTTTAGGTTGGGAATGTGGGGTGAACGTGTTTTAGTGTGGGCGGGGGTCCCGTGGGAAACCGTAGCCGCCTCGTAAGTAAGTGGCAAGGA
>ML120396.1:151700-184200 GCA_003788595.2 Choiromyces venosus 120613-1
CATCATCCAGCATCATCTCCAGATATCTGATTATGTCTTCCCTCTTTGGCACGAAATTGAAAAACCGTGGATCACCGGGAAAGTATTTCTTGATATCGGTCTGCACATGGGGCCGGCCAGTAATGAATAACCGTATGCCATGACACTGCTGTGAAAGAGCATACAGTGAGCCGAGAAGTTTCGGGAGATGCTTAGCCAGGCACTCATCCACCGCGTCGATACAGATATAGGCCCGGTCGAGTCGAGCCAGCGATGTTTTGAGAAACTTCACAAGCTCTGGGATCAGGGGACCTCGACCGCCAACCTGCCCCTTTGCATTCTGAAAGGCCTCGCCGATCTCACTGGGAATTGATCCCAGAGCCCGAACAATTTGCTTGACCAGGGCGCCGAGCATGTTCTCGGGGGTCTGCTCTTTCTGGGTTTGGAAGTCGCTGTAGATACAAGCGACGGCGACATTCTTCCCAACTGCCTGGTTGCATAAACTGTCTATCACCACAGAGCTAATGCCGTTCACTATCAGTCATTACTCATTCTTTGCAAGGTAACCTATATCGGTGATAAATTTATGCTCCTACCTGAGATAGGTTTTCCCGGCACCCGGAGCCCCAGAACAAAAGAGAACAGCTGCATCGTCTCCATCCTTGCCATCGCGCCAGTTGAGAAATTCCTCGGTTTGTAGAAACCATTCCCCTACGCCCTCCATCCGTCGCGTCCGCACATCTTGGTGTCGCACGCGAGGTTCGAGGGGTGATAGCCACTGCAAAATCTTGAGCTCTTCGTCCACATATGTGGTGTTGTAGCTATTTGTTACGTTAAAGCTGTTTTTGTGGCCTGTACCGGTACCGGTATCGCTAGGTCGGAGGTGAGCTGATGATGTCATGTTGTTTGGTTTGTTTATTAAAGGTTATTAAAAATCGCGGCTCGGAGGCGTGATGATAGTCAGTAGAATCAGTGAAGTCAAACTCAAGCTCGTGGTGGATGCTGTGGAAAGACTTCCTCTTTGCTGAACAGCGTGGAGAGCGGGGTAATACTTGTATCTCTATGAGTATTTCTGCTAAAGTCTGATAGGCCGCCTTGCAAGAATTGCAAATATCTTCACTCAGCCGTTCCAAATGTGGTTCATCTGGCTGCAACAGTGCGACACATCACATAATTTGCCTCCCTCTCACGCCTCGCTTTCTTAGCTAGATTTAGTGGGTTAGGGTTACTGTCACAGTACTCGAGTATGAACAGAAAACGTGAAATCCACTATCACTTACTATCACTCACATCACCTACGGATTTACACAGCATTATTCGGAGAACAGAGTTTCCCTTCAATCCTGGTGCAAAATATTTCTCATCCGTGCATTTCTGTCGCCCATCCATAACGTTCTCGGACAGTCCTGGTTACTGTACTGGTATTATATCGCATGGCGCTTCACCACCGAATACCGCCAAGTTAAGCGAATAAACCCCCAAACTTTGCGTTATAAACACACCCTTTCTGCACAAGATAACACTCCCCTCCTACTACATTGCGCACCGCGCAAGCAGAATCATCCATCACCCCCCCATCCCTGCAAATATCACTTCCACTCAATCTAAACCGAAAGCACCGATTCATTCATTCATACTCGCGACTTTCATATCCCATCCCGCGCCAATACACTCGACACAACAATCAAACAACCGCTCAACTATTTTGTAGGAAAGGTTAATTCATGCGGTTAGTGAACCGGGTAAGAAGTTGACTTAAAATACAGGTATATGCACGCGCCCACAAAAGTATCATGGAGCTTATCCTGAATATTCCGAAGCTATTAGCACCATCATACCATTATTCAAGTAGCCGTCCTTTATACCTCGGAAACACATTTTTCTCTGGGTACGGTAACCGTAGCCCAGTGCAAAAGTTTTGATCGACATCTTAACAATGGCTTACCGGTATGGTAGCAAGACTATACAAACCCCCCAACACTCCCAATAGTACTCCAAAAAGAACCAACCTTCCAATCTTAATATCACTACCTAACCCCTTTATAAAAAAAAAATTCCTACAATAGACTGAGTTAAAGACATAGGTAAGTAAAAATAAGCTGCTCTATTCATTGAGCAGAAACCACTCCATCGCACCCGATTTCTTATCACAGAAAATCACTCGAGTGTTTCCCGCGTGGCCGGCGGAACGTTCATATGTTGCATTCTTCATCGTTTCACATGCTATGTTATGGCTATCTCAGGTCAGGTCCTTTCTAGCACTTTTAGTTTTTGGTCTTGTTAATACTGAATCTTCTTTGATCTCTGTTTGCCAGCATGTGGATATATATCCGGGGTATTGTTATCCGTCCGTTTATTCATTATTTTTGTATCGGACAAGTTCTCTATCGAAGGCCTTGCGGAAGTATTCACTATTACAATTATCTGGCGCAATGCTACACCGCCGGATCATAGCACTCTCCTGATGTCCGATGATGTTGTACTGCACACACATCCGGTTTGAAAGAAACATAGTAAATCACAATTTTCCTGTTATCCACTCTTCAAATATAATACTGTAACAACCTTGGAGGGGACAAAAACGGAAAACCCGGGGCGTCCTCTTGGCACCTGCCGGTACTTATATTTCGAGAAAGCCGATGAATCATTACTGGTTGGATATCCGAAAGATATGTGTCAAAACTAACATGCCCAGAATCCAGGCTATCAAATAACTTTCTCCATTACAGTTTGTCGAATCAACGATCTCTGGCTCGGGAACGCCTGCTCCAATGCCAAGTTCAAGTTGATTAGTCATCCTTACCTGAACTTGGAACTCGAGCAGACAAAGTAACACAAGTCATGAGACTTTCCCATGGAACCATTTGAGTGGGTAGTGGGAGTGTGCAGTACCGCTATTTGAGTACAGTACTAAGGGAAAAATTATTAAATGTAGCGGTTAGTTCCTCAGTAGAAAAAAAGGAAATAATCCTTTTATTTTTGATCTTGGACTTTAAAACGAGGCATTCAGCCCTAGAGTCGAAAATGTGTTCTTCGAGCACCAACCTTCATTGGCTTTTTCCAGCCCTGGGACCGAATGACTCTCCGGATGGACGCTTTTTATGTACCGGAAAGTGGTGAGGAGATAATTCTGCCTCCATTTACCCTTTTTTTCTTGGCAGATGGAGGAAGGTTCAAGTTTTTTATCTTTCATTGACCACTGATTTAAGACAGATAGCCTAATCTCAGACTCAGGTAGAAATCACCGTGCCGGTATCCTGCTTTGAAATCCCGGTACCGAGTTGCGACCGCACAACAGAATCTGGTGATGTTTATTTTTATTTCTATTTCTAACTCGAAAATACTACAAATCTACAACTAGCTGAGCGTGAGGTCCGTGAAAGGAAAGCATGGCATCATAATAATTATATCATTCTCCTGAGAAATTACTTTTTTCATCAAGTTGCAGACAAAAATCCCTCCATTATGCATGTCGCATGTACCCAGGTGTACAAGTACTTCGGCGAGCACGCCACAACAAGACATCAACAAGGCCAATCACTCAATCCCAAGTCAAGTACAGTAAAGTACGGAATCACCCCGCACAAAGCTCGCTTGATCCCACCTGCACTCATACGAGAAAAACACGTTCCAACGTCATGGATACTCCCCCATGAATATTTTCCCCCCGGTCAATTCCAGTAGAAACCTAAGAATTGAAAGAACACTCCCCGAAGCCAAGGAAGCAGGCACCAGCAATTCTCAAACCTCAACCATTGCGAAAAGAAAAACTCACGTGCAAAACTCTAACCATAATAAGCCAGCATACCTCCCTGCCCCCATCAAATCCGCACTTTTCCTATATGATCTTGAAATCCGCTGGCAGACTTACCATTCCATCAATGAAACTGGTGACCTCCGGGGAATCCCCGAAGCCTCATACACCGGTATCCAGCCAGCGGAAAGTTAGAAAGCGGTTGTAAGACACATGGCTTGAGCCTCCCACAGAATATTCCGCCACCAGCTCAGGAGCAGAGATTCCGAGGGCGAGTGATGTCTTATGACGAGGGTGTGACATAGGTCATAGATATCGTGCCCCGGGGAACGTTTATCCACATAGGACACCCGAGGATCGGTAGACATTGCTTGTGAATAGTTGAGTTTTGATAAGTCCCCGTACCAATGTGAGAGCAATCAGCCGCAAGTGTATGTAACTTCCATAACAGCCTTCACACATACAGGTAGGCATAAGAGAGTTGGTACTCGAAAGAGACAGCCGCTTTTAACTGTGGGTTATAAGCTGCTGGCGCTATGTGAGCATTGGACACAGGGCTGCTCGAGTGGAGCCCAGGACCCATTCATAAATAATCACTCGTTTTAAGTGTAAATACCGCATGGTAGGGTGCATGGAAGAATTGTGAAACCCGACTTAGGAGTTAGACTGAATGGCCTAAACGTGATTATCATATTAGTGGTTCATGGATGTTGTGTCATTGCTTTTTTTTTGGTACACATTGCTAAACCGAAATGATATCTAACGGCCATAGTTTTGAGAGCTGTGACCCGCCATAAATCCTAACCTACTCCCACATTTTTTGATTACAGATATTCCGGCAAGCGATCAATTCTTTGCACATAGCTACATTTTGTCGCTAGTTATCAGTGATTGATGATTTTAATTTCTCTTCCCTTGGCGATTTATCCGCCCATCACTCGCTGGCAAAAGCAAATATCCGAACTAATGAAAAACAGAAACGATCCACCAATTCCAACGACCTTTGACGTTCTGAAGTGTCGTACATTCCCAAGGCCAATAACTATCACTGGAGATTCACCCATTTTCTGCGGAGCGGGTTATGAGCAACTGTGCGGCCAACGAGAGCTCTGACTAAACAAAACAGTGCAGATGTTGGAATGGGGATTAAAAGGGGTGGAACGGGAATTTGTATTTTTTGATGAGGTGATAAAATGAAAATGGAAACAAGAGAGTGAGAACAAAATTCCATCAAGTTATAAAAAGCCCGGGCACCTATGACCGCCGGAAGAGCTGGGTGAAGTGAGAATTATGAACGCTTATCATTTCTTGAGAAGAGATGAGAGAAAAGCTTGCGTAGAGAATTGCGGAAGCGGCCCCGTGTAGGAACGGTAAGTGAATGCTCCGCCGATACCAAATGGTGTCCTGGGGGCGGGTGTGATTTTGTGCAAGTGGGATTCGGGTTTGGATTTAAGATAGTGAGATGGGATGTCAGGCGTGTGAGCCTGGGTATCCAAGAGTGGAAAATCTGACAGGGGTGAGGTTTGAATGTTTTGCTGAGAAGAGATGGTGTTGAATACATCAGATTGAGAAGGACGCTGAACTACCTGATTTGCCACTTCATTAATGTTGCGGATGGGAAGACTGGGTCTCGGAGCACAACGAATTTGAGCAACGATCTGGGTAGCTAAATGGATCTGGAGTAGCCCCGCTACTGCCACATGTTCGCCTTGCGGAGCTTGGGGGGGTGGTGTTCTCGCTTCGTTGTCTTCCGGCTCGGGGTTGGCCTCGTCCCCTTCTGGGAGCGTCTCCGCTGCTCCCTCCCTTCCGCGCCGAGCAGCGTAGGGAAGTGGTGTTCTCCCTTTGTTGTCTCGTGACTCAGGATTGACCTCATCCCGTTCCAGAAGCATCCTCACTACTCCCTCCTTTCCATTCTGGGCGGCGTAGGAAAGTGGTGTTCTCCCTTCGTTGTCTTGTGATTCGGGATTGACCTCGTCCCGTTCCAGAAGCATCTTCACTACTCCCTCCGATCCAATCCAAGCAGCGTAGGAAAGTGGTGTTCTCCCTAGGATGTTCTTTGATTCGGGATTAACCTCATCCCGTTCCAGAAGCATCTTCACTACTCCCTCCTGTCCAGAAAAAGCAGCCTGGGAAAGTGGTGTCGTCCCACCCTCGTCTCGTGACTCAGAGTTAACCTCATCCCGTTCCAGAAGCATCTTCACTACTTCCTCCTTTCCACCCTTGGTAGCGTAGGAAAGTGGTGTTATCTCATCGTTGTCTTGTGATTCGGGATTGACCTCATCCCGTTCCAGAAGCATCTTCACTACTCCCTCCCTTCCATTCCAAGCAGCGTAGGAAAGTGGTGTTCTCCCTTCGATGTCTCGTGATTCGGGATTGACCTCATCCAGTTCCAGCAGCATCTCCACTACACCCTTCCGTCCAAAAGAAGCAGCGTAGGAAAGTGGTGTTTCCCTTTTGTTGTCTTGTGATTCGGGATTGACCGCATCCTGTTCCAGAAGCATCTTCACTACTCCCTCCATTCCATATTCGGCAGCGTAGGAAAGTGGTGTTCTCCCTTCGTTGTCTTGTGAGTCGGGATTAACCTCATCCCGTTCCAGAAGTATCTTCACTACTCCGCTATGCCCGCCGTCGACAGCCCAGGACAGCGCTGTTTGTCCGGATTTTGCGTCTTTAGTGTTTGGGTTGGCATTCTTGCGTTTCAACAGTATCTTTATAATCCCTTCATGCCCCTTGCTCGCGGCCCAGATGAGGGGTGTACGGCCACAGAAATCGAATCCTTCTACATCCAAATCTTCCTCCTCTAATAAACAGTTAAAGATCTCATCCATTCCAAAATATGCCACGCAGTGAATTCCCATGAATCCCTTTGGTTCCTTATCGTATATCCGGTACCCCGTGTCAGAATCTGAACGCAGGAGAAGCTTGGCCGAGATATGGCTGTCAAATCGATGGAAAAGCTGTAGGGCAAGTGATTTTACGCTATCGGTAGTTTCGTGGCGTGCATAAACTCCCCAATAACAGGAGGCGTGGTCTAGGAAGGGTGTCGTGGAGGGTGTAGTCCAATGTAGCAGGGAGTTTATTTACGCAATCAAAGTTGAGATACGTGAGGCACACCTCCGCCATTTTTGCATACGGGTTGTGAAATGTTTCGGAATGAGAGTCAAAATATTCCTGAAGGGTGAAGTGTACCAAGCGCAGTGTTGATTCCTCTTGATCCACCGTAACAAGCCCAAGGCAAGAAGCCAGTAAGGTCTGTGTAGAAGGGATGTTATCACGCGTAACGTCGGCAGTTTTCAGTTCCACTCCGAGGGCATCACATAGCTCATCTACCTTCATTGGCCTCTCCGAATGCGAAATCCACATTAATGCGGCCTTCCCGAGTTTTGCCTTGCCCGTGTTTTGATTCTCCATTCTTTCCAACGTGGCACGATAGGCGTCGTCTAAACTAAAGCCATCGGTGACTCTTTTGAGCTGCTGTTGTCGCTTGTAGATTGTTGTCTCCTCTAATATTGTCGCGATCCTTAAAGAAACAAGTAGAAATCTATGCAAGATTATTAGACATCATTCAACCTTTGTAACAATCTCCCCGATTGCTTACACCTCCGAAATGGTTTCTGAGGCAATCTTCATGATACCAGCCCTGAGCTCGGGGCTCATTGCGTCAGGCTCTAGGTCATCATCCAGCATCATCTCCAGATATCTGATTATGTCTTCCCTCTTTGGCACGAAATTGAGAAACCGTGGATCACCGGAAAAGTATTTCTTGATATCGGTCTGCACATGGGGCCGGCCAGTAATGAATAACCGTATGCCATGACACTGCTGTGAAAGAGCATACAGTGAGCCGAGAAGTTTCGGGAGATGCTTAGCCAGGCACTCATCCACCGCGTCGATACAGATATAGGCCCGGTCGAGTCGAGCCAGCGATGTTTTGAGAAACCTCACAAGCTCTGGGATCAGGGGACCTCGACCGCCAACCTGCCCCTTTGCATTCTGAAAGGCCTCGCCGATCTCACTGGGAATTGATCCCAGAGCCCGAACAATTTGCTTGACCAGGGCGCCGAGCATGTTTTCGGGGGTCTGCTCTTTCTGGGTCTGGAAGTCGCTGTAGATACAAGCGACGGCGACATTCTTCCCAACAGCCTGGTTGCATAAACTGTCTATCACCACAGAGCTAATGCCGTTCACTATCAGTCATTACTCATTCTTTGCAAGGTAACCTATATCGGTGATAAATTTATGCTCCTACCTGAGATAGGTTTTCCCGGCACCCGGAGCCCCAGAACAAAAGAGAACAGCTGCATCGTCTCCATCCTTGCCATCGCGCCAGTTGAGAAATTCCTCGGTTTGTAGAAACCATTCCCCTACGCCCTCCATCCGTCGCGTCCGCACATCTTGGTGTCGCACCCGAGGTTCGAGGGGTGATAGCCATTGCAAAATCTTGGGCTCTTCGTCGACATATGTGGTGTTGTAGCTATTTGTCACGTTAAAGCTGTTTTTGTGGCCTGTGCCGGTACCGCTATCGCTCGGTCGGAGGTGGGCTGATGTTGTCATGTTGTTTCGTATGGTTTGTCGGTTGAAGGTTGTTAAAAATCGCGGCTCAGCGGCGTGATGATAATGTGAATAGAATAAGTGATATCAAACTCAAGCCCGTGGTGGATGCGGTGGAAAGATTCCCACTTTGCTGGAAAGCGTGGAGAGCGGGGCATTACTCGTATCTCTACCCCTATTGCTGCTAAAGTCTGATAAGCCGCTTTGCAAGAATTGCAAATATCTTCACTCAGCCGTTCCTACTGTGGTTCATATGGCTGCAACAGTGCGACACACCAGAATCGCATGCTGGTTCATCATAATATAACTCTCTCCTCCTACTGGATTGAATGCCGAGACGCAGGATTACGGTAACCATCACTGCCTTCCTTGTTGCTGATATCTTTATTTCACTCAACATAAATCAACAGCCCTGACTCATTCACTACTCTCGCGACTCTCTTGTCCTCACGCCGCCCAGTCGCCTCGACGTAAAATAACCCCTTGTTGCAAGGAAGACTCATTCCTGCGATTCGTGGGCTGGGTAAGAAATTGATTTACTTTTACCAGTACGGTATCATACCATATATGTCCGGGCCCATAGAGCTTATCCTATCTAAGTTCGGCCAGTTCAAAAGCTTATGTCCTTCGAATGCCAGGGAAAAAACAACTCAACCTCGATAACCTAATTTCTGCCCCGTTCGTTGTCCTTGCCTAGCATTCAATATCAGCCTTACTTGTACTTCTAACTCCCTCCTGAATCTTCTACAGGAAAAAGTCAGTAGCTCTCTTTACTTTATGGGAAGACTCGATTGGCAAGCAATCAATATTTGCAGGCGCGGATTCCTCACACCATGAAGCTATTCGGAGGAGAACAAATGCATTGTTCCAAGTAGCCGCTCTGCAAGTGTCTTGGAAACAGATTTTACTCTCGGTAGCATTCACCGAGTGCAACCACTTCCAAAGAAAACTAGCAAATGGCTAGGGGCCCTTTGGCGCGACAACTGTACTAGTACAAAATTCGTCACTCACTCGTGTTTTTTCCACCAAAAATGACATTTTTTGTCTCCTTAGAACACAACAACCAGCCTTTCCGAGGCAATTAATGCCAGAGTTTGTAAATGGGAGGTTTTGTCTAATGCGAGCAACATATGGAAATTTTGGATAATTCCCCGCTGATTTGCGTTGTGTGTGAATATTTGAAGTCGACAATGTGCGGATTGTGTGCCTTTTTCTACGGGCGCTCATCTAAATCCGTAGTGCCTGTACAGAAATTTAGAATCGTGTCGGGTGGTATGTCGGACAGTGAGGTACTGCTGGTGGTGCTGAGGTCGGTGCAGTTGAGAGCTGGGTAGTTTGGGTTCTCTTGCGGGTATCTGTGTTCTCGACGTACCTGCCGAAGCGACATACCAGTAGTCTACCACCCAACACGATTCTAGAGCTTCTCTACACCCAATTACGTAAGCAGACCAGCCCTAACTTTATTGATAAAATATAAATCAGATCTTGAAACCTTCGGTTCTTAACCACTTGGAGATATATATCTCGTAATGCATGAGAGGGTTAACATGGAAAGTGCAAAATTACAATGGCCATTTTTCACCGTTTTGCTGTGGTTTTATTCTGTTGTGGATGAGCTATGGTACCATAATTTATGTCCGAGAACCATACAAACCATGGTTCTGCAACGATGGTTGGAAGTTTTGTGCGCACCATAGTATATAACCAGGTCACACAAATTGGAGTAAAATATTTTGGCTTGATTTCGGACAAAAACTGCATTGAATTTCAATCGATTAAGATCTAATTCCTGTCCACCATAGTTTATAAACAATGTCTATCAAACAGGCCAGTAGTTTCAAACCATGGTTTGAAAGCCTAAACACGTCGCGCCAAACAATCTCAACTTGTCCACAGGATCCATAATAAAAATTCCATCTCCACGCGATAGCAAGAAATTGATGAAAAGGAAATAAACATGGAGAAATAAAGAGAAGTCACCTCCGAATGCTCCGAATGAACAAATTTAGTTGAAATGGTAAAGAAACAAGTAAAACTCCTAGGTATGCTATGCCGGCTTTACACAAACGCCCCCGCACACCTCCGTAGCAAAAAAAAAAAGGAGAAACGCCCAGTATATACAGTGGTTGAGATAAGCACGAGAGAAAAAAATATACAATGTTAATAGCAGTAAAACCCTTAACCTTCATGAGCAGTATATCGTACATTCACTAAACCCAACATCTATTCCCGCAGAGTCACCAGTTTCCCGCTATGCAAGTTGTGGGAAGCCGTGCAGCCAGTGAGAGCTCTGACTAAATTAAGCGGCGCAGATGTTGGAATCGGAATACAAAGGGAGTAAAATAGGAGATTTAAAGGCTTGGAGGAGAGTAACAGTAATCTAGGAAGGGAGAAAATAGTTAAAAAGAAATTCCATCAGGCAACATAAAACCACGGGCGCCTATGACAACTAAAAAAGGGGGCAAGAGAGAATGATGAACGGTTATCATTTTTTGGCAAGAGACGAGAGAAAGGCTTGTGCAGAAAATTCCGGAAGCGGGCCGGTGTGAGAACGGTAAGTGAATGCTCCGCCGACGCCAAATGGTGTCCTTGGGGTGGGTATGGGATTTTTTAGAGGTGGGATCCAAGTGTTAGATTTGAGATCGTGAGACAGGGTGTCGGTCGTTTGGGCAGGGACGTCCGAAGCTGGAACGGCTGGCAGGGATGAGGTTGCAATGCTGTGTTGAGAAGATCTGGTGTTGAGCACATCAGATTGAGAAGGAGGTTGAACTACCGGATTTGGCTCTTCATTGCGGATGGGAAGACTAGGACCCGGAGCACTGCGAACTTGTGCAACAGTCTGGGTAGCTAAATGGGCCTGGAGTAGCTCCACTATTGCCACATGTTCACCTTGAGCCCAGAAAAGTGGGGTCATGCCACGATTGTCTGGTAAAGCGGGATTGACCTCATCCCGCTCCAGAAGCATCTTCACTACTCCCTCCCTTCTAGACTGAACAGCGTAGGAAAGTGGTGTTCTCCCGTAGTTGCCTTGTGATTCGGGATTGACCTCATCCCGTTCCAGAAGCATCTTCACTACTCCCTCCCTTCCATCGTTGCCTTGTGATTCGGGATTGACCTCATCCCGTTCCAGAAGCATCTTCACTACTCCCTCACTTCCACACGAGGCAGCGTAGGAAAGTGGTGTTCTCCCATCGTTGCCTTGTGATTCGGGATTGACCTCATCCCGTTCCAGAAGCATCTTCACTACTCCCTCCCTTCCAAACTGAACAGCGTAGGAAAGTGGTGTTCTCCCTTCGTTGTCTTGTGATTCGGGATTGACCTCATCCCGTTCCAGAAGCATCTTCACTACTCCCTCCCTTCCAAACCCAGCAGCGTAGGAAAGTGGTGTTCTCCCTTCGTTGTCTTGTGATTCGGGATTGACCTCATCCCGTTCCAGAAGCATCTTCACTACTCCCTCCCTTCCATACTCAGCAGCGTAGGAAAGTGGTGTTCTCCCTTCGTTGTCTTGTGATTCGGGATTGACCTCATCCCGTTCCAGAAGCATCTTCACTACTCCCTCCCTTCCATACTCAGCAGCGTAGGAAAGTGGTGTTCTCCCTTTGTTGTCTTGTGATTCGGGATTGACCTCATCCCGTTCCAGAAGCATCTTCACTACTCCCTCCCTTCCACACCGAGCAGCGTAGGAAAGTGGTGTTCTCCCTCCGTTGTCTTGTGATTCGGGATTAACCCCATCCCGCTCCAGAAGCATCTTCACTACTCCCTCCCATGCACACACCAAGCAGCCCAGGAAAGCAGTGTCCGCCCGTCATTTTGCGTGTTTGGGTTGGCATTCTTGCGTTTCAACAGTATCTTTATAATCCCTTCATGCCCCTTGCTCGCGGCCCAGATGAGGGGTGTACGGCCACAGGAATCGAATCCTTCTACATCCAAATCTTTCTCCTCTAATAAACAGTTCAAGATCTCATCCATTCCAAAATACGCCACGCAGTGAATTCCCATGAATCCCTTTAGTTCCTTCTCGTATATCCGGTACCTCATGTAAGAATCTGAACGCAGGAGAAGCTTGGCCGAGATATGGCTGTCAAATCGACGGAAAAGCTGTAGGGCAAGTGATTTTACGCTATCGGTAGTTTCGTGACGTGCATAGACTCCCCAATAACAGGAGGCGTGGTCTAGGAAGGGTGTCGTGGAGGGTGCATATTTCAAAGTAGCAGGAAGTTTATTTACGCAATCAAAGTTGAGATACGTGAGGCAAACCTCCGCCATTTTTGCATATGGGGCACGAAATGTTTCGGAATGAGAGCCGAAATATTCCTGAAGGGTGAAGTGTACCAAGCGTACTGTGGATTCCTCTTGATCCACAGTAATAAGCCCAAGGCAAGAGGCCAGTAAGGTCTGCGTTGAAGGGATGTTATCACGCGTAACATCAGCAGTTTCCAATTCCACTCCCAGGGCATCACAGAGCTCATCCACCTTCATTGGCCTCTCTGAATGCGAAATCCACATTAATGCGGCCTTCCCGAGTTTTGCTTTGCCCGCAGTTTGATTCTCCATTCTTTCCAACGTTGCACGATAGGCGTCGTCTAAACTAAAGCCACCGGTGACTCTCTTGAGCTGCTGTTGTCGCTTGTAGAGTGTTGTCTCCTCTAATATTGTCGCGATCCTTAAAGAAACAAGTAGAAATCTATGCAAGATTATTAGACATCATTCAACACTTGTAACAATCCTTTCCGATTACTTACACCTCCGAAATGGTTTCTGAGGCAATCTTCATGATACCAGCCCTGAGCTCGGGGCTCATTGCGTCAAGCTCTGGGTCATCATCCAGCATCATCTCCAGATATCTGATTATGTCTTCCCTCTTTGGCACGAAATTGAAAAACCGTGGATCACCGGGAAAGTATTTCTTGATATCGGTCTGCACATGGGGCCGGCCAGTAATGAATAACCGTATGCCATGACACTGCTGTGAAAGAGCATACAGTGAGCCGAGAAGTTTCGGGAGATGCTTAGCCAGGCACTCATCCACCGCGTCGATACAGATATAGGCCCGGTCCAGTCGAGCCAGCGATGTTTTGAGAAACTTTACAAGCTCTGGGATCAGGGGACCTCGACCGCCAACCTGCCCCTTTGCGTTCTGAAATGCCTCGTTGATCTCACTGGGAATTGATCCCAGAGCCCGAACAATTTGCTTGACCAGGGCGCCGAGCATGTTCTCGGGGGTCTGCTCTTTCTGGGTCTGGAAGTCGCTGTAGATACAAGCGACGGCGACATTCTTCCCAACTGCCTGGTCGCATAACCTGTCTATTACCAGAGAGCTAATGCCGTTCACTATTAGTGATTACTCATTCTTTGCAAGGTAACCTATATCGGTGATAAATTTATGCTCCTACCTGAGATAGGTTTTCCCGGCACCCGGAGCCCCAGAACAAAAGAGAACAGCTGCATCGTCTCCATCCTTGCCATCGCGCCAGTTGAGAAACTCCTCGGTTTGTAGAAACCATTCCCCTACGCCCTCCATCCGTCGCGTCCGCACATCTTGGTGTCGCACGCGAGGTTCGAGGGGTGATAGCCACTGCAAAATCTTGGGCTCTTCGTCCACATATGTGGTGTTGTAGCTATTTGTTACGTTAAAGCTGTTTTTGTGGCCTGTACCGGTACCGGTATCGCTGGGTCGGAGGTGAGCTGATGATGTCATGTTGTTTGGTTTGTTTATTAAAGGTTATTAAAAATCGCGGCTCGGAGGCGTGATGATAGTGTGAGTAGAATCAGTGAAGTCAAACTCAAGCTCGTGGTGGATGCTGTGGAAAGACTTCCTCTTTGCTGAACAGCGTGGAGAGCGGGGTAATACTTGTATCTCTACGAGTATTTCTGCTAAAGTCTGATAGGCCGCCTTGCAAGAATTGCAAATATCTTCACTCAGCCGCTCCTAATGTGGTTCATATGGCAGCAACAGTGCGACACATCACATAATTTGCCTCCCTCTCACGCTTCGCGTTCTTAGCCAGATTTAGTGGGTTAGGGTTACTCTCACAGTACTCGAATAACGAGGAAAAGAAATCGTGAAATCCACTATCACTTACTATCACTCACATTACCTGCAGATTTAGACAGCATTATTCGGAGAACAAAGTTACCCTTCAATCCTGGTGCAAAATATTTCTCATCCGTGCATTTCTGTCGCCCATCCATAACGTTCTCGGACAGTCCTGGTTACCGTACTGGTATTATATCGCATGGCGCTTCACCACCGAATACCGCCAAGTTAAGCGAATAAACCCCCAAACTTTGCGTTATAAACACACCCTTTCTGCAGAAGATAACACTCCGCTCCTACTACATTGCGCACCGCGCAAGCAGAATTATCCATCACCCCCCATCCCTGCAAATATTAATTCCACTCAATCTAAATAGAAAGCACCGATTCATTCATACTCCTCGCGACTTTCATATCCCATCCCGCGCCAATACACTCGACACAACAATCAAACAACCGCTTAACCATTTTGTAGGAAAGATTAATTCATGCGATTAGTGAACCGGGTAAGAAGTTGACTTAAAATACAGGTATATGCACGCGCCCACAAAAGTATCATGGAGCTTATACTGTATATTCCGAAGCTATTAGCACCATCATACCATTATTCAAGTAGCCGTCCTTTATACCTCGGAAACACATTTTTCTCTGGGCACGGCAGCCGTAGCCCAGTGCAAAAGTTTTGATCGACATCTTGACAATGCCTTACCGGTATGGTATCCTGACTATACAAACCCCCAACACTCCCAATAGTACTCCAAAAAGAACCAACCTTCCAATATTAATATCACTACCTAACCCCTTTATAAAAAAAAATAATTCCTACAATACACTGAGTTAAAGACATAGGTAAGTTAGTAAGAATAAGCTGCTCTATTCATTGAGCAGAAACCACTCTATCGCACCCGATTTGTTATCACAGAAAATCACTCGAGTGTTTCCCGTGTGGCCGGCGGAACGTTCATATGTTGCATTCTTCATCGTTTCACACGCTATGTTATGGCTATCTCAGGTCAGGTCCTTTCTAGCACTTTTAGTTTTTGGCCTTGTTAATACTGAATCTTCTTTGATCTCTGTTTGCCAGCGTGTGGATATATATCCGGGGTATCGTTATCCGTCCGTTTATTCATTATTTTTGTATCGGACAAGTTCTCTATCGAAGTCTTTGCGCAAGTATTCACTATTACAATTATCCGGCGCAATGCTACACTGTCGGATAATATCACTCTCCTAATGTCCGATGATCTCTTGTGCTGTACTGTGCTACCAATCATATTCAACCTCCTCCCCGATATCCTTCCCGGCGTAAAGTAAAATCGACAGCCATCAAGCCAGCCAGCCAATGTTTCAACAGAACATCTAGATTTAACAGAGACGAAGTTTTATTTTATGCCCGTGCTAACTTAACTTGACAACGCAATGTAAATGACATGATAAAACCGCGCAAAGTATGGTAGAAAGAAGAAAGGAAAAGAAAAGTACTTATAATAAAAACGTAGACAGGCACCATTTTCAACAAGGTATAGTATAACAGTAAACAGGGCCAAAACGGGGGGAGGAAATAGGAAAGAAAAAGAAAATACAGTTGAAAACTGTAAACAAAGAAAACGCAAGAGTAAATTGCAAAAAAAACAAGAATGAAAAGAAAAAAAAGCGAGATCAACAGCAGGAGGATCAAGGAGTAGAGAGATATATAGTGGAATTTATGTAGAAGCCCCCCGCGAAAAAGCATGCAAAACTAAACGCCCTTTACCCTACCCAACCTTCTTTCAGGGGATGAAAAAAGAGAAAACAGACACCTATTCAACGCCCCCCTTCCCTACCTCCCTCCATTTCTACCGATTTTACCGAAACCCCATAACCATCTTCATCTTCACCTCCATAATCCTTTTCATAACCGCCTCCCACTCCTCTGGATGCGCCGTGCGTACATGACCCCTCATGTTATCCGACCTGGCCGTTGTATGCCCGCAGACATCGCAGACTAGGTGCTGATCACTGTGCTTTGAGTCCTCGTGACGCTTGCAGTCCTTTCTAGTAGTGTAGCTAGTGCACGAGATGCAATCTTCGTAGCGGCAGCAGAAGCGGCGCTTGAGATCTTTGTGGTGGTGGTGGTGAGGTGTTTCGGAGTTATGGGTTATTGTGGTGGGATCACATTGGGTGTATGTGCAGGGGAAAGCTTTCTTTGGGCGAGGCTTAGTGAAAGTTCTGGTGGTAGTCGGAAGAGGCGGGATGGTGGTTGGTGTAGGTGTGGAGTGGGCTATTGATGACCATGATGGCGCGATGGGAGCGGGCGAGGTGGTTGCTGAAGAAGGGAGAGAGAGGGGTGTAGGGGGGAGGGAGTAGTAGTGTCTTGGGCTTTGGATAGGGTTGCCCGTCGTGGCATTTGCGGATGGGGGTTGCATGAATGTAACTGGGACATGGGAAATTGATTCACCAGTAGTATCCAGAGAGCTGTGCACAGGAACTACGTGAGGAGTAGCCAGTTTAAAGTTGAATAGGTCGGAAGGGTCTTCCCAGAGAGGCAGGTTTGTCATTTCTGTACTAAGGAAGTGCGACTCTGAGAAATTGAGACCAATGTCCACATGAGACTGAGCATCGGTGCTCGGAGCTCCGTCCGCTTCGGGAGTCGCGGGAGTCGCGGGAGGCGATGGTTCTGGAAGGTGGGGCTGCTGTTGCTGTGGCGGTCGCTGTAAAATATGGTACCCAGAGGTTGTTTCCTGGGTATTTAAGGGGTAAGAAGATACTTCGTCAAGGAAGCAATCTTTGTTAATAAAGGTGTCGAAGATATTTTCCTCGCTACTTTCCCCATCACTGAAAGATGGGGGACACTTTGTGGAACCCATGACGGTTCGAGAGAGTTTTTACGGAAGGGGTTTGCTTTTTCGATTTCGAAAGGGGCGCAGGAGTGGTGGGGTCTAGGATGGTATTAGCATCTCGACTCGTAATTCGGGTGTGAATGAGAATACTTGTAGTATTGGTGACAGGAGTAGAAATAGTCACGAAAAATGTATTTGTGGGTTTGAGAGTACAGCCGCAACCTGCGGTTTCAGGGTCACTTGGATTTGGTCTAAATCTTGATTAGAACCTTTTTTATAAAATATCTCAAGACATATACTTACGTATTTAGCTTGGATATGGGGGGATTCCTAAGCTGAGGGAAACATTTCCCGGGAACAAATATATCCTCAAAGACACAATGGCTGGTCATCGCATTGCTGATACGCGATGTTCTCCTCATCTGTCCGCGAAACGACGATAGAGGAATTTCCAAATTCCTCAAGACTGTTGAGAGGCGCTGGATACCTATCACCGAAGTTCCGAAGCTGCAAATCACACCTACCGCATTAGCCAAGTTGGCGACAGCCAGTGTGATTTGCAGCTTCGAAACTTCGAGGATAGTGTATCCAGCGACCTGTGAAGCCGGTAATATCCAAAATAAAATGTGGCGAGCGTTGGACCTGATATTTATCCGAGAAAGGATTTGAGATTGATGTTTTCCAAAACCACATATCTGCTCAAAAAATTAGCAAGGCCCCAAATTAGGCTCCAAAAGAAATTAAATCAACTTACCTCGTCCATAACAAACCCCATAATTAACAGAACCGGCAAACCTGCTAACAAAAAAGTTTTTATAAAATAACCAGCGCACGACGAAACATACAACAAGGACCACATCCTAGGGCCGAATAAAGAGTTCAAGGGGGACATGACCCCGGCGCCGAGCATTTTGTTGGCGATCAAGGCAGATACCTGCCAAAATCCTAGCTCACGGGGCATCGCGAAGTCACGATAAGGACCTTTTTCGTGGGGGTCGTCGACCCAGTATAATCCGGGGTCAGGGTCCGGATCATCCATGTTTCCTGCCGGCGTGAAGCCGGGCAGACGGAGGGTTTCAAGTCGAGTAGACGGAGGGTTTGAAGTCGAGTAGACGGAGGGTTTGAAGTTGGTAGTTAAAGGTATGGGGAGTGAAAAGTGGGGAGAAGTGCAGCGGGAGAGCCGCTATTTATCGCTCTCTAGTCTACATATAAATTGGTGTGGGAGGGGCCTAAACGAAAGGCTTGGCATGCACAGGGCCTGACAGGGATGGGAGGAAGCTTTTTTATGTGACAAAGCTCAGCCTTGAACACCGCCCTACAGCACTGTAACAGGAGAGCTTTTTCGCGCCTAGTGTCAATTTGGGACAAACATTGGACCATGATACACTCGAAGGTAGTTTGTATGGTAGCAGAATATATCTAAGACGAGGTACTGCAAAGATTCATAGAGATGTTAGATCCCGTCAGGATATACGATATCTTACCGCACTGTGCCGTGCTCGTGAATAATAAACTCTGCAAACTTGCATCGTCAAGCACCGTTGCTTCACATAGTCAGTTAAAAGAGCAAAAGAGCTTCACAGCGGCTCCCCAAAGTAGGTTCGCAGACACACATCTCTCGCGCGACTGGGGGATTATCAAATCTCTCACCACTATGGTACCTGCACCTGAGAAATATCACCTCGAGGAAGGTTAATTTAGACCCAGCCCAGAACCATCTGTCTAATCCCGTCAGTCCATCTGCGGAGAACCGACCTGCATCTTCCCCCCCATCCCCTCATCTTCCGCGACAACCACCGGGTCTGATACTACTCGAGTATTGATGTTCCCACTACGCGTACACCATCCCAACTTTTTTTCAGCTAGATCTTGTCAAAAGTTTTTTTTTCTCTCCAGACGAAAAAAAATATACACCGCCACTCGAGAAACCCACAAAACATTGGTGCGACACACCATGTTATTGTGCTTGCGAACTTTTGCGCACACTCGTTGTTCGTGTTCGTTGTGTTCGCTAATCGCACTAAATTACGCGACCAACACTTGGTCCAACAGTACGCGAGGTCACGTGCTTTCCCTCAGCCAAGCATATGGCGGGAATAAAGTTTTTAAGTTAAGTTAGCCAGGTCGGGAAATGGCTTTATCTCAGCACTAATAAATTTAGTTAGTATTAGTCTAACTTGAACGACCTCCCAGGCTATGATATGGAAAGCTAAACCCAAATAGGGAACATACCAGCGGTTTACTTAGCTCACCGCTCCTTTCCACATACAAAAAGCCACCAATTAGTATCTGTCTGGGAGGCCTGGGAGACTGTCCACCGTGTTTTATCATTCCCCATTGAACATAATAGTAGGCATGTTCAGAAAGAAAATAAGGTGGTGGATCATCGTGATGGGATTACGCAATGGTGCTTATGCTGCATAGAACGCACCAATTAGGTCCTGCTTGTCCTGGTGGCCTAAGATGCTACTGTATCCAACGTGATGTCGATTCTACAAAGACTGTTGCATGCTCAACATTTTCCCAAAAAAGCAAATATCCGAATCATCCCATCCCACAGACAACACCTAAAGAAATGCAAAAGGCGGTAATAGAAATAAAAATAAAAAAAAGACATACGAGATAATCTGTTCAGGGATCATTTCCAAAATCTTGGAATTGTTAACCTCCTAAATTACACCCCACAGAGAAGAAGTCCAACCCACAATTGATCCCGGAACTGCAAATATCAGCCCAATAAAATTATAGTAAAAAGCTCAAACCCCCCTGCATTACTAAAAAGCTAGCAGAGTAGTAACAAATGGCATCCTGCAAAAAAAAAAAGAAAAAAAAAGAAAAAAACTTCCCATAGCTTGGAACTGGGGCCAAAACCCGAATATTGGCGCTTTTTCAGCTCGCAATCCCTCCACCTCATTCCTTCTCTTTCCCTTCCTTCCTCCACCACAAATACAAGGACATACATCTCTCCTCAGCGAGGATAAATATCGCCCACCTAGAATACTACACAACTTCACTCGCTCCCGAACAAACATTTTTCGAAATATAAATTAACAATCCCCCAAATTTTCCTCGCTTGGATAGGCGTGCGCGGAATCAATATCAGTCTTGTCGTTCTCTCTATCCTCGATATGCATGGCTCTTGCCCGCTCTGCGCCTCATGCAATTCGGGAGGTTAAGGAGGGATTGGGTCCTCGCGCTGTTAAGTGAATCTAGGAGGGGGAGAAGGAAGTGCTTGGATCTCGTTCGCCTCAAGGAATATGGGAAGACAACAAGGAGGTTTTAAGATCTCGTTCCGCACAAGGCATCTGGGAGGAAGAAAAGGAAGTCCTGGGATCCGGCCCATCCCAAGGTGTCTGAGAGAAAAGGAAAGGAGTTTCCCAGATCTGTGCTAGACCATTAGCGAAGAGCTGAAATAATAAATATTCCTATTCCGCAGGCCCGATAAGCTGATAAGAGCTCTTCCTTAATGGCTACTCCAATAACGAATAATGCAACACAACCACGCCAGTAAGGAAGTTGAGAGGCATTTCTGATCATTAACATTTGGGGTTTTTTTTTTGTTCCTTCTTGACATAAGTAGGAATAATCCCAAGACTCGAGCACTTTCTACACTCGCATATGAGATGTGACCGTCTCAAGACATATAAACAATTATAAATAACTCCACAAAAGTATCGTCAAATAATAATCTATGATACAAGTTAAGATACAAGTTAACTGATTTAAACGTCTTGAGTCTTCAGATTGTAGGTGATTTCCACTAGTTAGAGATCCCGATAGCAGAAAGCTTTCCGGCAATACAATATTTTCAAAGAAACAAATTGGGGAAAAAATTATTAGAGATTACTCCAAATTTCAGCCTTCGGCTCAAACGGTAATTAAAAGTATGTGAGGCAATTACTTGTGCAATTCGTAACTATTATCTGCTCCACGACTGTATTTCCTTTGCGAGTTCAGGGGTCATGAGATATCATCGCTAATGGCGCACTAGTGACATATCTTCGTAATTAAACTATGATAGCCGATGAGAAAGATTGCTTATCTGCTTATCCGACTTGCGAATTAAGAATATCATATTCTTTGATAGTATATATCATTATTCAATATTCCTTATTTCAATATCTTCGCTATCAGTCTAGAGAAGATCCCGTTCTGTGCTGGGAATTGGTAGCGGGAAGGAGGGTGCTGAGTCCGGTTGAGCAAATATAATTAGTCTGTTATAGCCAGAAATCAAAAAGGAGTTTAGCCGGTGCTTCATAACCTCCCATTCATTGCACTGTGCTTGCGTACCCGTTAATCTTGACATTATTTCGAGATAGTGGGGTAGCCACGATCGAAAAACGCGAGTGATACACCGCACCACCGTACAAACCCCCCCAACTCCCCCAATCCAACTCACTAGAAAACAGTCATATTACACAAGAGACGCTGAAAGTGAAACAAAGAAAGTAAGCGAAAAACGCAACCAGAGGAGGAAACCAAATGCTGAGTTTCAGGCCCAAAGAAGAGAAGCAGGAACTAGATATCCAGATATCAAGATCTCGCGGGGTAATTTTGACCGGAATAGCACTGAAGACTCGGGCAAGGGAGTTAGAGAGGTATTTCATGAGCGAGAAGATCGAAGAGCTTTTAGTGTGATTGTGTTAATGTTCTGCTCACTTCTGAAGGGGGGAGGGGGCTTTTGAAACTTGTTATACTAACAGACGGGATGTGCATACGTTTATCGGGGTGTAATTATGGTAAATATTACGCCTAGGTTGGCTTTTTCTTGGGATTTTATTTTTTGACGGTGGTTCAGAGGGTTGGGTAATGGAAAGCGTGTTTGAGCTAAGGGAGACTACGGGAGGTGTTTTTGGTCTGGTTTCTTAACCTTTTACGAGAACACTGGGGGGTTGAACATGGAAATGAGTGAGACCCAGTGATTGGTGATTTTTGACCCAGGGGGTTTGTTCGGGGTGGTATAACTGGTCTCTTTTTTTTTTTATAACCTGTTTCCGGCTCTGCACATATAGTTTACTTATCGAACTTACCATCAGAAATTAGTAGTCCCAGTCTATCGTTGCTAAAGATGTTGTTTCAGCCGAGATCACAAAACTTAGCTCAGATTCATGAAGGTCGGACGCTTAAGAAATGGCTTAAAAGATGGAAATAAACAAGAAGGGCTATTCCCAACACTACCGGCAGCGATCAATAAATATTCAAAGTCAAAAAGGGCTCCCTCCGAACACATGCAGCGTAATTCAATCGTAAACCCCGCAAGTCAATCCATTTCAAGAAAAGACAGAATCGCATTTATATTCCCGGCAACCCCACCCATCCATCCATCCATCCAAAACCTCATGTACAAAAACTACGAGAAAAAAAAGAAAAAGCATAAATATCTCATAAACCGTAGCACCGGCCAGTAGTAGTAAAAGGTAAGTTAGATAAATGTCTATCATACGTGTTATACAAACTCTAGAAAACAAAGCCCGAAAGGGAAAAAGAAAGAAAAGATCGAAATTCCAAAAACCCTTTTATAAAAGGAAAACGAGAGTATCTCAAATAACCCCCACTCCCCCTCCCCCTCCCCCTCCCCACCACCACAACATCCACTTGCATTCTCTCACTACTCAGCCATCGTCGGCTAACTTGGGGAGAGTCTCGCTATCATCATCCCCGGCACCAGCACCTGCAGCCGGATCTTTAGTCTTCTTACCCTTTTTCTCCTGCTTAGTTTTTGCCTCGTTGTATGCAGCCTTCTGTTCGGACACCTTCTTGTTCTTCCAGCCTACTGCCTCCCCTGCAATTCCCCCCGCGGTGACCTTGGTCTTCTTTTTCTTCTTCTCTGGATCTGTTGTGTCGGTGCGGCGCATAAGTGGATAGTAGTCACTGTTGCCGTAGTCTTCATAGCTGAAGCCGTAGTCGTCGCCCATTGGTAAAGGGGATAAGGTGGGGTCTTGTGGCGCTGGGGAGCGGGCTTGCAAGGTTGAGAGGTGTGTGCCGGCCTGCGGGGTTGGGGTCGGAGCGCTGGATGCGAAGCCTGAGAGGAGGAGGACGACGGTCGTAAGGAGATTGTAGTGCATTGTTTTTTTTCTGTTTTTGTAATGAGTGGATGGATTGGTCGTGATTGAAGGGTGAAATTAATGAATGGGTGAACGAATGAATTAATGAGTGAAAGCGTGGATATGAGACTGCCCTGCAGGAATATTCACTAGTGAATGAGTGACTGAGTGAAGGAATTGGAATGGAATTTTATGCTGATGATGAGAGCAAGAAAGAATTTAGTGAAGGGCGGGAAAGGCGACTTTTTTATATAAACTCCACACCAGCGGATGTCCAGCTCTTGGGCTAATTCGGTGGTGGTTGGAATTCCCTCCAAGACTTACTGTTCTCTTACTCTGATAGGAGCTGGACTGGGCGCTGTGAGGTCTGCTAGCTAGCTACCGCATACCTAGCCTGAGGCATAATCTTGTACCGCTCTTCTCCACTTTAGCCTGCTCTACCGTGTACACTGGTATGCATGCAAGAATAGGACTATCATAAGGCAAAAGCTAGGATTCTGTATCATAGCCTTGTGGTACCTTTTTTTTCTCATCAGGCCGTATCAGTCTAAACAGTGGCTTTGTGCTTTGTGTCTTTTTTTTTTTTTTCTAATCATCGAGTCGTTTAATCCTGTCCTTGATAGGTACAAGTTTTTTTTCATTTTTTTCAATCAAGCATGCAGTTAATTTCTAGCTTTGCGCAATATTCATTGCTGCTGTGTCTGCAAATATTGACTACTCTGTTCGAAATAAGCTTCGTGCCTCGGCTTCTCTAGTTTTCACCATGAGAGGCAGACAGGTAGGGAATACGGGGGTGGTAATTGCATCGGAGACGCAGAGATGCATTTCGATCTTCAAAAAGTTACGGAACTTTTCTCGTAGTAGACTATGTCACTCTCCTGAAATCTCTATCCTCATATAATTGCTTTTTTCGCTTCGCATCCATTATTATTCTTCTATAAAATCTATTCTATTCCGAGGATACATGTCGGGAAATACTTTCCGCTATATCAAAAGATCACGGATATGCGAAGACCGCCCTGGCTTAAGTAACAATGTTATTCTTTATTCCTTTAATTAATGACGTCTCCCCTGCACATGCGCTACGGTACGGCACTCTCGGTAACCCCACATTCCTAAGTAAGGAATGAACCACCGGTACCGAGCGCTATTGAAAGCGTGAGTTGCAAGACGGGGTGGCGGTACACTCACGTGATCTTGGTCGGTGGTCCAAAAGCAACATTTCGTGTCACCAGCTCTATGGTAAGTTAGGTTCGCAGAAAACTTTTGTTCGAGCACATTATTCGAGGCAGGGTATAACTTATTAAAATACTTGAGGTAGACTTTGCAATAAAGCTAACGACTCCGCTGTAGTACTCGTTTGGTGTGTGCGAATGAATGTATCACACAACTGGAGGTTGCGCTGATACGAGCTCCTACAGTAGCAAAAATCATCTCTTATATTTTTTTCGCCAACGATAATTATAAGATTATTGACTCCCTCTTGTTTGGAGTACTTTTTGTAGATTGAGTAATCCTTGTAACTACTGAATATTCCTCCTTCTGTTTGGAGAGCTAGAGTAAAGTCCATGAAACAAACCTTAGCAGAAGACCCGACGTACTAACACAAGTACTGTATCGGGGGTACTGTACAGGAGAGTGATAAGTATTTTGTGGTACTGCAGGAAGCCGTGTGGTAAAAGTGGCTAGGTATTGTAACAAAGTAGAGTGCAAGATCGCTTATCTGCATTCACACAGATATTTGTATCTACTATTGATGAAGACCTGTGGCACTCATCCAGCTTAGTCACCATTCCTCCCGTCTGTGTGTTCCGCCGTGCCGCACTGATAAGTGTTCGAAAATCCTTATCGGGAGCTGGTGTTCACCGTGGCAACGTACTGATACTTGTGCGCATTCTTCGGGGGCTGGAAGTATGCTAGACCGGGATCGCTCGGTCGGGGCATATATAAATGTGTGTGAATGCATATTTTAGAAGGCGTCTGGCTAAGTGATTTCCGAGCTGTCGCAAGGCTCTCTTTTTTTTCCCTTCTTTTGATATTCGGACAGGGGAGAAGAATTTCTGTGGCTATTTCGGACTGAGAAATATTATTTTTTTTTTGAAGACGAGCTCTCTGGTGAGTTGTAGGTGTGATAACTTATTTAACTTGGGAAGAGGAGTTGTGGATATTTGCGGGGGGTGGGAAGCGGGATAATAAACTGTATGACCGTCCAACGGGGAAGGTACCTTTCGGGACAGATTTTCGGCCAGTTGATATCTTGCGCAATTGCACAGCGCCCGCTTCAATTTAGCAAAATTTTCCCCAAGTGATCAGACCGGCTTTTGCAATGATCATGTTAACAAGGAACTTCCTGGGCTCATGACCGAGTGACAACTGATAAGGGACCATACATTACCAAAAACAGATGATCCTTGCATGCAAAACGGTGAACCTACCCCTGGCTTTCAGCCTTATCCGACCTACCAAACATCCACAATAAGCTAAGATCAATATCATACCATTACCACATTCGGCTGTATGCTGTATTGTTAGTTATCAAAAATAACCGCACACCTCCTGGTAGCAGCGGGGATTACTTTCATCCTATATCGGGCATCATGGTAGAAGTTTTTCCGGTTGCTACCTGGAAGTGTTCGGTTATTCCCGATAACTAGCAATACAAGTTAGAATCGTGTCGGGTGGTGAATCACTTGGGCAGGGATGTCCGGAACACATATACCCGCAAGAGACCTCAGAATACTCAGTTCTTAACTGTACTGATCTTAGTAGTATCTCACAGTCCGACATTCCTGCCGAAGTGGCATACTGTACCACACGCCACGACCCTATCTTGCAGTACAAATACACACCCTGCCCAAATACACAGTCCCCACGGATTGGCTTGTAGGCTAGCATGGATTACTGAGATTAGACCAATCAATAGCGACTATATATTTAGACGAGGTGTGTATTTGAGTATTCCGCGATTGTACCGTTTTTGGCATCCGTTGCCAAATTCGGTGGAGACAGGGCCCTATCCCTAGTTGAATAAGGGTTTCTGCACTTCATTACCTATGCTGATCCCAAAGAGGTTGTTTGGTCTTGTAAAGCTTAACATTGTTTGAAGTCTTTGTGGGTACCAGGGTTGGGCGGTGGGAGAGATTGGAACTACTCGCATCCCAATAGGTGGATTAATTCTACTTTTCTCACCAGGGGGGTTGGTTTGGAATTCTAATATTGGGACCTTTCATCACAAAATGAAGCCTGGGTGTAACAGACATCGCCATCCCCAGGAGGCTCTTTCCAAGGAAAACTTGAAGATATTGCACTCAAGGATACTTTGATATGACACTAGTGTTATCTGTGTACGTACTCAGTTGTGAATCCCAGGCATCGACCCCGGTAACTTGGCATGTCCTACGAAGCCTTGTCGGAACGAGCACTTACCGCCAAATGAACGAATGTGAGATTAGCTGGCATGAAAGAAAAAATAGTATCACTCTTTCCGCTAATCAATGCTTGGGGAGATATAGCACCTTAGGCATCTCCTCTTCGGTTACTTGATAGAAAGCATTTGCGACTGATGCTTTGGGGAGGGAATCCAAGTCCTAGTAAACAAGTCAACATAGTGGACCGTAGGCTTTTCAGCCGCATTTCCCGAGAGCTTTTATGAAGAGCTCTAACATATTTATCCTGATTCGGTAAAGGACGGATAACTAGGGCCAGGAGCAACGAGCGCCTCATGCCTTGGTTCTCATACCAGAGAAACACAGCCCGAATTGTGAACAGCTTTTTGGAGAAGCATGCAAACATGTCAAAGCCGTGGCATTTCCACGTCTGTACTACCACTAACAAATATCCTTCCCATCCTGTCCATCACTCTCATAAAGCATAAAGACGTGAGGACCCTTTCACACCGACATGCGCCATCCCTAGACCGTTCTCACCGTATGCCAAGTCTGTCTTCGGCTGTTTTTTCACCTACTAACATAGCTAATTTTTAAGGAATCCATAGATACCCATCTGAGCCTCCATACAAAGATTGAAGCACCGAGAGCGGAAAACTTTACTGTTCCAGAGAATCTTCCCCAAATGCAAGAATTTCAATTTTCCCCTGCATTCATGAAGCCCACTGACGAGCAGATGCTTACTGCTTTACTATACACCTTCAATAAATTTTGGGACAGGAAATTTGCATTAAGAGGAAACGCAAACTTTCGCGGAATTGGTAAAGGTCTTGATAATACACGATACTATCATCACTTGGGATGAATAAGACCACAGCATGGCTACCTTTGGAGGGTCTGGATGGCGATTTCCATGTTAGATTCTGTCTTAGCGTGACTCTTGTGGGTTTGTGAGCGATAATTTTGAGCGCGAGCGTCTCGGGAAGGCGGCGGTGCAGAGGGAGAGTGAGGAGGGGAGATACAAGAATGGTTTTTCGAGGGCGGATGACATGTTATATCTTTGCGATGACTAACATGCATAAAATCACCTCCTTCCCAGAACTTTGTCGATAGGGAGAGAACCCCGGTGCTCGAACTTGGACGGTAATATCTATTGAAATATTTGGTTGGCGACTGACGCACAGTACGACACCCCATATCCAGTTAAATTATACGGATCCCCGCCTCATCAGTTACATAACGAATTCTCACACTACCGGTATTCTCAGATGTCGAGAGCTGCAGGCACTTGCGGATCATCAACATGGGGAAACATTGACCAAAAATATTTGGGCTGAACTACAATTGTGATAGTCCACCGAGCCCAAGCCCAGCAACGGTATCATAATACCCTTATCCAACTCTCACATGCTAACCCATTTGTTGCTACCCCCCACATAGCACTCCATACTTCTACATCAGAGAGCCTTTCTCTTCGCTGGATAAATAAGTCCCGACTGCTACAAATTATAAAACTGCACAGCCATAATAAACTTTTATCTTACTACACTACAGCCGGAAGAAAAAGAAAAAAAAGAAAAGCAACGAATAACATTCATATCGACCTTCCAAAAAAACATTCTACCGAGACTAAACACCGAGGGAGCAACTTATGTATCCTCTCATAAGAAACGCTAGACCGGATAGAATATATGCAATACAGTAGTACTCGTTCATTCGTAGCGTTTGGCACCGGTGGTGGGCTGGCGCGTCTCTGGTGCAGGAGGTAAAGCCCGGTGTGAGATCACGTGATTCCATCTTCTCGGAATCAAAAAAAAAAAAAAAACCGAGGTGGGTTGTGGGTGTTGTGATAGTCATTATTAGGTTCTTCGATATGGGGAATTGAACAGTGAACCTCATTTACTATGTAGCCTTTTTTTCACTTTTTTTCCATAACACGCGTGGTTGTTGAGCTTGGGCTGTCTATTCCGCTTGGCGAGTGCGGTGTGGTGATGGGTGTTTCTAAAGCTTAAGTTATCCACTGCACTAAAAAAACGTCTTAGTTAAGTATGGGAAATAAGCTTTTTATTCTTACGAAAACAAGCTTTGTCCAGCCGGAGTTTAGATATGTTCAATATATGTGAAATGTTTTGATGATGATTTGGTAGTCCGAGTTGAGGGGTTAGTTATTGATGGGATCCTATCTGGCGTGAGTTAAATGAGACGATGAACGGGAGATGGGGGGTACTGGTTGGTCTAGAGTGTACTGTAGGTATGATTTGCTCGTGAAAGATTGAATTAATTAATGAATGGTGAACTGGGGTGCTCCCTTATAGAAATCAGTATTCTGCGGGAATACTGGTGTCGATAAACTACTCGTAGATCCTATGATATTATGTAATAGGTTCCTTTTTGAGTTTGAAATCAACTGTTGTGCCACGCATTTTCTGGTTTGGCCGTACAAATAGTTGTTTTGTGAACCCCATGATGGATAAGCCGACCTACAATCACAGAGTTAATTAGTCACTACCGGGGTGGCTAATGCCTATTCTTGACTAGCCAAACCGGACGGTACGGTACGACACCGTACTAGTCCGTAACTCGTAGATCTTACCTCCTGCTCGGTGGTCTGTCGGGAGGTACCCATACCGGACAAGATCACTAACACCACTGGAATTACGCACCGTTCAAAGCCGTATAAAAACCCCTTCAACACCCGACTCCACATCCCAATCCAATTCAAACTAAATCATCCATCCATTCACTGAATCAATCAACCAATCAACCAACTGAACCTACCATTACTTACCTACCGAAAACCCCCCCCCCCAAAAAAAAAAAACACTACTGCCCAACCAAAAATGCACGCTCATCTTCCTCTCATTGCGCTTCTTTTCACCACCCTAACCCTCGCAACACCAACCCCGCTGGCGGGCACGGATTTAGAGGGTACACAGATGCTCCCAAGAGCACCTGATCACGCCCCTCCTCAAGGATCTATCAATGATGTTGCTGTATCCGATAGCGGAAAGAGGAGGCAAAAGAGAGGGGCACCTGGAGATACCCCGGGAGTGGGGGATCTAGTATCGGATGAACCTACGGTGAAGAAGAAGAAGGTGTCGAAGGAGAAGACGGGGGAGACACCGGGGGAGACACCGGGGGAGACGAAGAAGGAGAGGAAGAAGGAAAGGAAGGAAATGGCTAAAGGCAAGTACAGATAGATAAGTCTTGTAACGTAGGGGGTTCTTCACTTTCTAATTTTTCATTTGTGGTAAACTTTTTTTTTTTTTTGGGTTTCGGAGGGGGAAGGAGAAAGCGAGCGACGGAAGCTTCGGAGGGAGGGGAGAAAGTTTTAGATTTTTGTTTTTTTTTTGTTCTCATGGGTGCGCCTTTGACAGGCCAAATTTTAAGTCTTTCGAAGTTGTTTTCTTTTTATTTTCGTGCAAGCATTTGGTGAAGAAATGGTTTTGGGATGAAATCTATGCCCAGTTTATTCGTGCATACGAGGTCCGTTATTGGTGAGGTTGACTGAATCATGAACTATTTCTTGGTTTTTGTTTTCTCTTTTGGTTGTGGAATCGGGGATCGCTTGGTGTTTCGTGGATAAGGATTTAATCATCGAAGTGTCCGAGCAGGCGGGCGCATAGACAGCGCTACATGATATCTTGTGATCTAGTAACTTTGCACAATCAATGTTGGAGGAGCGTTAAGTTATCTCTTTATATACTGCCGAGGTCACTGTTCTGTGCTTGGCTGTTGTGCCGAAGGATAAAAAAACTGCGGCAGATGGCCAGTCTCGGGCGCCTCCGGATCACCCACTATCATTCGTCCACCAATAACTTTTTTCTAATGCCGGGTATAACGGTCTGTCAAAGCTTATGGTAAGTACCATGGTTTTGAAGATAAAAAAGGAGACTCTACGATGTATGAAGGTGTCTTCCGTATATAAGAACCCAGAAAACCACCTTAACCTATTCACAACACTGCAGGTCACCAGCCTGAGCGACCGGTAGAAATTATCAACAGAGTCTATGTAAGCCACAGTCGCAGTATCTCACTGCAAACTCAGAACACAGTGAAGAGAGAATGTTCCTGTGTACAAATTTCATGAAATATCAATTCCTTACATGGGCATTCCATACTATCCCCCATAGTGTTAATAATGCCGAATTCCCTGCATCAGGCTAATATTCTACTAGCAGTATCTTTCTGCACCAGAAACCATAGGTGGTAGTAACGCATCATCGTATCCGGTATGGCAGAACAGTAGTTACGCTTAGGAGACAGAAAAATTCACCAGAATATTTCTCCGCTTTTGTCAGTTCATTTAGCCCCCCGTTGAGCCCCTAACCACTTTGATATTCTGCGTACTTCTGAGTGTACCAGCATATTTGAAGTCCCGTCATCGGGTAAACTTCCGAACCTGACAATACGATACTCCGCTTACTAGTTTTGGGTCAATACTACTATCTAGTTGCCAAAAATTAGAGGAATGTAGGGAAATTCGGCACTAGTAGCAGGGCAGGGGATAGCAAGCTCACCTTACCGGAGATCAATGTTGTGAGATTTGGGACTCATGAACGTAGGAACTATACCCTTTGAGCTTACATGTGCTGGATATGCTATACCGGCCACATTTCAGTGAGTCCATAGCTGTAAATAGATAAAAGAATTCAACAGTAGTTACCTTTCGGTGATGAGTGAGATGTTACGTTGGTGTGATACGGTCTTATTTTTTTTTGGATTAACATTCCTCTATGATTGGGTTCAATTGTACGAGGCAGCAATTCATAGAGAGAGAGAAAAGTTGAAACAGATCTCCAGCTGCCTAAGTCCAGAAGACGCATACTGCATATCTGCATATCACTGGACTGCATCGAATGAACAAACTCAGAGTAAGCCACCGAAAATTGTCAGTCTTAACGGCTCACTTATCCTTGAGCCAAAGCTGCGACGACCACACAGCAGCGAAGTGTTTGTTGCAGTGCACTAGCCATTTGTTGACTAAATCCTCAACTCCACGCAAGCTACGATTCCTTCCAGATACTAGCCAGGGTTTCAAAAGAAGCTATGGAGAATGATAAGAAAGCTCAGTTAATTATCATCCAGAGCTAAGCATATGATAGGATGTAGCGAGCGTCGAAGTTAGACATTGTAAATCAATGAGGCCTCGACTTGAAGCTCTTCGGAAAGTACAGTACAGACAGTATCCCACCTGTCATACCATGACCCAAAAAAATAAAAAATAAAAACATCTTTGAAAAACTCCTAGGAGAAAAAAAGGAAAAAAAGCCTTGCTTTCGTATCATGCCTTTGGGCCATTAACGCCGATGAATGGGTACTCCGGGAGTTCATCATAGACTATCACTCGCTAATGAATCAAGCTGTTTAGCACCCCCCAAACCTCCCTACCGCTTACAACCCAGGAAAGGGGATGTGAGATCACCAATTCCCAGTTTTTAATCAAGCTAACCCCTACAATTTCAGTTTTTTTTTTTGGATCCCCAGTCACAGATAATCACGCGACGACAAAATATATACCAACATCACCATTAGTCTTCGGCACGAGGATCCTCGCATGGAGTCGAGTTAACCACGAAGCTCCCCGCCTCATGCAAAAGACTAACCACCGCCCCTCAAACCAACCTACCACCTTACTCCCAACCAGCCAACTGCAAACCAATAATCTACAGCTTACACTCCCACAGCACCGAAAAAAAAAAAGAGTATTCGCGAAATTATAAATTTATTACTGCCTAGAAGACAAAACATTTGAGCCAACCCCGCCCCATCAACAGTGAAGCAAATCCAGAACCCAAAGTAACTAACAACCAATCTGCAATCTAGACAGACCTTCACCCAATAAACGGCCAGGCATTTGCCGACGACATCGAAAGCTCCAAACATGCATACAAAACTCAAGAACGGGCGTTGGCAGTCGATGTTAGGAC